>JAODAL010044527.1:0-32801 GCA_025379985.1 Phyllomedusa bahiana | reverse complement strand
GTTTGGGGGATTGGAATGACAAAAGAGGAATTTTGGGGGATGACAAAGTTTTGGAGATCTGGAGAGACTAAGATTTGGGACTGGGGGAAGATGACTAAGATTTGGGGTGGAGATCTGGGATTTGGGTTGACAAATTTGGAATCTGGAGATGATAAGTTTTGGGGGAGATCGGGAAATACTAAGATTTGGAGATCTAGGAAAAAAATTTGGAAAATAAATGACTAAGATTTGGAATCTGGGGAGGAGGAAAAATTTGAATCGGGGATGACTAAGATTTGGAGATCGGGGAAATGACAAAGATTTGGAGATCTGGAGAGACTAAGATTTGGAAAAGGAAATGACTAATTTTTGGGAGACCCGGAGATGACTAAGATTTGGAGATCGGAAGACTAAGATTTGGGATCTGGAGAGACTAAGTTTTTGGATTTGGAAGATCTGGAGATGACTAAGATTTGGGAGATCTGGAGATGACTAAGATTTTGGAATCCGGGGGGAATGCTAAGATTTGGAGAACCTGGAGTAAACTAAGGGTTTTTGGGGAACTGGAGGATGACTAAGATTTGGAGATCGGGGGAAAATGAAAAGATTTAGATCTGGGGTTAATTTGGGAGGAGAAAAAAATTGGTTCTGGAGAGATAAGATTTGGGTGAATACTAAGTTTGGGAGATCGGAGGATGACTAAGTTTGGGAGAGATTGGAAAGATGACTAAAGATTTGGGATCTGGAGATGACTAAGTTTTGGGAGTCGGAGTGATAAATTTGGAGAGGGAATGGATTTAAATTTGGAGATGACTAAGATTTTGAGACTGGAGATGACTAAGTTGGAAATTTGGAGATGACTAGATTTGGGAAAGACTGGGAACTAAGATTTGGTTGGGAGTAATGTTTGGGTTTTGGAGGACAAGATTTGGGGTTTTGGGGTGTAAGATTTGGAGGGGATTGGGGAGATGACTGATTTGGGAGGGGTCTGATTTGAGATTCTGGGATGACAAATTTTTTGGAACTGGGATGCTAATTTTTGGGATCTGGAGAGCCTAAGTTTGGGGAGATCTGGGATGCAAGTTTTGAGTTTGGGAATGACTAAGATTTGGAGATCTGGAGATGACTAAAGTTTTGGAGATCGGGAAAAGATGCTGATTTGGAGTTTGGGGTCTAGGATTTGGGTTGGGTATAAGTTTTGGGAGATCGGTGTTTAAGTTTGGGAGATTGGGTGCTAAGTTTGGGGGTGATAAGATTTGGGTGGGGGGTGAAAAGTTTGGGTTGGAGATGTGTTTGGGGGGGTTGCAAAGTTTGGGGGATTGGGTTGCTAAGTTTGGGATGACAAAAGATTTGGAGATCTGGAGTAAAATAAGTTTTGGGAGTTTGGGAGATGACAAAGTTTTGGAATCTAGTGATAAGATTGGGGAAAGATCCGGAGTACTAAGATTTGGAGATCGGGAGATGATTTAAATTTTGGAGATTGGGGAAACCTGGGAGATGACTAAAGTTTTAAAGTTTGGAGATGATTAAAATTTGGGAGATCGGAAAATGCCCAAAGATTTGAAAATCTGGAGATGACTAAGATTTGGAGATTGGGATGACTAAGTTTTTGGAAAATCTGGAAAGGGGCCCAAGTTTTGGAAAATCTGGAAAATGACAAAGGGAATTTGGAGATTGGAGAGGGATTTAAGATTTGGAGGTTTGGAAGATGACAAAGTTTTGGAATCTGGAAAAGGACTAAATTTTGGAGATCTGGGGATCTGGAGATGACAAAGGGTTTTGGGAAGATCGGGAGTTTGCAAAGATTTGGGTTTAGGGAGGTTTTGGACTTTAAGTTTTTGGAGATTGGAGTTGATAAGTTTTGGAAGACCCCGGGATGACTAAGTTTTGGGAAAGTTTAAGGATGACAAAAGGAATTTTGGAGATGACTAAGTTTTTGGAAAATTGGAGATGACAAAGGGTTTTTGGGGGATTCTGGAGGGAATGACAAAGTTTTTAAAGTTTATGGAAAATGACAAAGTTTTGGAGATCTAGAGTGCCCTAAGATTTGGAGATTGGAGATGCAAAGTTTTGGGAAAGGTCTGGAGATGATTTAAGTTTTGGAGATCGGGAAAGGGTGACTAAGATTTGGAAAATTTAAGAGAGGGACTAAGATTTGGGAAAAGATTACTAAGTTTTTTGGAGATTGGAGATGCCTAAGTTTTTGGAGATTTGGAGAATGAAAAAGGTTTTGAGTTTGGGAAAATAAATTAATTTTTGGAGATCTGGGGGAAGAACTAAGATTTGGAGATCTGGAGAATGACAAAGTTTTGGGAAAGACCCTGGGGGATGACTAAGATTTGGAGGATCTGGAATGATTTAAAAATTTGGGATTGGAGATGACTAAAAATTTTGGGGAGATAACTAAGTTTTGGGAGATTGGAGATGACTAAGTTTTTAAAGATCGGGAAAGATGACTAAGATTTGGAGATTTTTGGAAGATGAAAAGATTTGGGATCTGGAGATGAAAAGGGGTTTTTAACGGGGGATGACTAAGATTTGGGAAATTCTGGAGATGACTAAGTTTGGGGGGATGACTAAGATTTGGAGATCGGAGATGACTAAGATTTTGGAGATCGGGAAAGATGGGGGGGGGGGGGGGTGGGATTTAGATTTGGAGATCGGGAAAGATGACTAGATTTGGGGGATTTTGGAAAAGGATGATTTAAGATTTGGAGATCTGGGGGGAATGACTAAGTTTTTGGGAGTTTCCGGAGATGCAAAGTTTTGGAGTTTGGGGGGAATGATTTAATTTTTGGGAAGATCCGGAGTTTACTAAGTTTTGGGGACATCGGGGAAAATAAATAAGTTTTTGGAAGATTTCTGGGGGATCTGGAAAATGACTAAGTTTTGGGTTTCGGGAAAAGATGACTGTTTTGGGAGATCTAGAGGATAAAACTAAAAATTTGGAGATCGGGGAAAAAGATGACTAAGATTTGGAATCTGGGGGAGGGACAAAGATTTGGGGGTCTGGGGGGTGACTAAGTTTTGGGGAGATCTGGAAAATTGATTTAATTTTTGGAGATTTTGGGAGGGTGAAAAGTTTTGGGGGACCCTGGAGATGATTTAAAAATTTGGAGTTTCGGGGGGTAGGAAAATGACTAAGTTTTAAAAATCTGGAAATGACTGATTTGGGGGATTTGGAGAACTAAGTTTTGGAGATCTGGAGAGGGACAAAGATTTGGAAAATTCCAAGATGACTAAGATTTGGAGATCTAAAAATTGGGAAAAAGATTTGGAGATGACTAAGTTTTGGAGATCTGGAGAAAAAAGATTTGGAGGGATCGGGAAATTATGACAAGATTTGGGGGATCGGGAAGATGACAAAGATTTGGAGATCTGGGGCGGACTAAGATTGGAGGGAATGACTAAGATTTGGAGATCGGGGGATGAAAAAAGTTTTGGGGAGATTTTTGGGAAGGGGACTAAAAATTTGGGGAAATGGGAGATGAAATTTTTGGGATCGGAGATGACAAAAGTTTTGGGAAAGATCGGGGGGGATTACAAAAGTTTTGGGGAAGATCGGGGTGATGACTAAGTTTGGAGATCTGGAGTGACAAAAGATTTGGAGTTTCTGGGATACTAAGATTTGGGATCCGGAGATGACAAAGATTTGGAGACCCGGAAAATGACTAAGTTTTGGGGAATTGGGATGATAAGTTTTGGGAGATCTGGGGGATTGGAGATGACAAAAGTTTTAAGATCTGGGTTGACTAAGTTTTTAAAGATTGGGGAGATGACAAAGATTTGGAGATCTGGGGAAAAACTAAGATTTGGAGATCTGGGGGATGACTAGATTTGGGTTGGAGATGACTAAGTTTTTGGAGATCTGGAAATGACAAAATTTTGGGAAAGATTTTTGGAGATGCCCAAAATTTGGGGGTGACTCAGATTTTGAGACTGGAAAAGGGAAAAGGGTTTTTGGAGATTTGGAGGATGACTAAGATTTGGAGATCTGGAGATGACTAAGATTTGGAGTTTCTGGAGATGACTAATTTTTTGGAGATCGGGGAGATGACTAAGTTTTGGAATCTGGGGGAAGGGGACAAAGATTTGGGGGTTCCGGAGTATGGGGGTTTGGAAGGGGTACCCGGAGAAAATTAATTTTTGGAGATTCTGGGGAGGGACTAAGGATTTGGGGATTTTGGAATTGCCTAAGTTTTTTGGGATCTGGGGATGACAAAGTTTGGGAGATCTGGGGGTTTTCTGGGTGACTAAGTTTTTGGGGGAGATTTTGGAGATGATAAGATTTGGGAAATCGGGGGATGACTAAATTTGGAGATCTGGAGATGGACAAAATTTTAACGGGGAAGATAACTAAGTTTTGGGGAAAATCTGGGGGGATGACAAAGATTTGGAGATGGGGGAGATAAACAAAGTTTTGGGAAAAATTAAAACTAAGATTTGGAGTCAGGAGATGACAAAGTTTTGGGATCCGGAGATGATTTAAGTTTTTGGAATTGGGGGATAAATAAGTTTGGAAGGGGAATCTGGAGATAACTAAGTTTAAGGAATCTAGAGGTGAACTAAAGTTTTGGAGATCTGGGAGATGCAAGATTTGGGGGTTTAAAACAAAAGTTTGGGCCGCTTCTGGAAAGGAGGACAAAGAAATTTGGAGATCTGGAGATGACTAAGATTTGCAGATCGGGAAAGTGACTAAGATTTGGAGTCTGGAGATGACTAAGTTTTGGAGATCGGGTGATAAACAAAGATTTGGAGATCGGGGAAAATAACTAAGATTTGGGAGTTTCTGGAGTTTAATAAGTTTTGGAGATCGGGAAGATGATTTAAGATTTGGAGAAATCTGGAGATGATTAAGATTTGGAGATCTGGGAAAAAATGACAAAGTTTTGGGAAGTTCTGGGGGAATGACTAAGATTTGGAGATCGGAAATGACAAAAGTTTTGGTTTTTTTGGGGGATAACTAAGATTTGGGAAATTGGGAAAAGATAAATAAAATTTTTGGAGTTTGGGAAGATGATTAAGTTTTTGGAGTTTAGGAGGGGGGACTAAGATTTGGAGGTTTGGAATAAAGATTTGGAGATCGGAGATGACTATGATTTGGGGGGTTTGAAAAGGCCTAAGATTTGGGAAAATGGGTTTAACTGACAAAGATTTGGAGACCCGGGAGATGACTAAGATTTGGGGAATCTGGAGAATGACAAAGATTTGGAGATCGGGGGAAGGTTTTGACTATGATTTTAAGATCGGGAGATGATTTAAGATTTGGAGATCGGGAAAGATGATTTAAGATTTGGAGTTTCGGGGAAGATTTTTTAAAAATTTTGGAGATCCGGAGTTGACCTAAGATTTGGAGACCCGGAGTTTTGACAAAGATTTGGAGATCGGGAGATGCCCTTAGGAATTTGGGGAAATTTTGGAAAATGACAAAGTTTTTGGAAATCTGGAGAGGGACAAAGATTTGGGATCTGGAGGATCGGAATTAAGTTTTGGGAAGCCCGAAAATGGGGACTAAGATTTGGAGACCCGGGGGAGGGACTAAGATTTGGAATTTTGGAGATGACTAAGTTTTGGGAAAATCGGGAAAGATGCCAAAGTTTTTAAGATCTGGGGGATGACTAAGATTTGGAGTTCGGGAGATAAAAAAGTTTTGGGAGATCTGGAGAATGCCCTAAGATTTGGAGTTTCTGGAGATAAATAAGATTTTTGGAAAAATGATTTAAGTTTTGGGAAGATTGGAATAAACCTTTAAGATTTGGGGGGGTCTGGAGATGACTAAGATTTGGAGTTCTGGAGATGTCTAAGTTTTGGAGATCGGGAGATAACTAAGATTTGGAGATCTGGGGGTTGACAAGTTTTGGAGTTCGGGAAGATGACAAAAATTTTGGAGGAAAAATCTGGAGGATAAGATTTGGAAAATCTGGGAAAATGACAAGATTTGGAGATCTGGAAAGGGATAAGTTTAAAAATTTGGGGGATGCCCTAAGATTTGGGATCCGGAAAATGACTAAGATTTGGGGGATCTTGGAGTTTACTAAGATTTGGAGATCTGGGGGGAAGCCAAAGTTTTTGGAGATCTGGAAATGACAAAGGTTTTGGAGTTTGGGGGAAGAGCCCCAAGGGTTTTGGGGAGACCCGGGGTTGGAGTTGACAAATTTTTTGGGACCCGGGGGATGCCAAAGATTTGGAATCTGGGGGATGACTAAGTTTTGGAATCTGGGGGGAGGACAAAGGATTTGGAGGAAATGACTAAGATTTGGGAGATTAAAAGATGATTTAAGTTTTTGGAGATCTGGAGAGTACAAAGTTTTTGGGGGATAGTTTGCAAAGATTTGGGGGGACCCGGAGATGCTAAGTTTTTGGAGAATTGAGTTTGCCAAAATTTTGGGGGTTTGGGGGAAAAACCTTTTGGAGAGGAAATGACTAAGTTTTGGGAAAGTTTGGGAGAGGACAAAAGTTTTTGGAGTTTTGGAGAGCCCAAAGTTTTTGGAGACCCTGGGAGGGACTAAAAATTTGGGAAAGATCTGGGGGGAGGGACAAAAGATTTGGAGTTCGGGAAAGGTGACTAAAGTTTTGGGAGATCTGGAGGATTGATTTAAGTTTTTGGAGATCGGGAGATGATTTAAGATTTGGAGACCCGGGGGGATGACAAAGGTTTTGGAGATCTGGAGATGACAAAATTTTGGAAAAGATCTGGGGGATCGGGAGAGGGATAAGATTTGAAGATTTTGGGGGATGACTAAGGATTTGGAGATCTGGAGATGACTAAGATTTGGGGGGATTGGAAAATGACTAAAAATTTTGGGAAGACCCGGAGATGACAAAGTTTTGGAAAATTCTAGGGGTTGACTAAAAATTTGGGGAAGAGCCCTAAGTTTTTGAAGATTGGAGATGACTAAGATTTTGGATCTGGAGATGACTAAGATTTTGAGGATCGGGAGGAAAGGGACAAACGATTTGGAAAATTGGGAGATGATAAGATTTGGAGTTTTGGGAGAGGGACAAAGATTTGGGAAAAATTCTGGAGATGACTAAGTTTTTGGGTTTAAATGACTAAGTTTTTGGAGATCGGGAAAAAATGATAAGATTTGGAGTTTTTAATATAAAATTTTGGAGATCTGGAGTTTCTAAGATTTGGGGGATCTGGAATGACAAAAGGTTTTGGGGGAATTGGGGGTTGCTAAATTTTGAGATTGGAAAATGATTTAAGTTTTGGAGATTTTGGAGATGACTAAGTTTTGGGAAAGATCGGGAAAGTGACTAAGATTTGGAGTTTGGGGAGATGACTAAGTTTTGGAGATTGGAAAAGGACTAAGATTTGGAGATCGGGAGGATAATAAGATTTGGGGGAATCTGGAGATCCTAAGATTTGGGGGATCTGGAAAATGACTAAGTTTTGGGGAGATTCTGAATTGACTAAATTTGGAGTTTTTGGGGGAATGACTAAGATTTAGAAAATGACTAAGTTTTTGGGATTTTCTGGAAAAGACTAAGATTTGGAGATCTGGGGTTGACTAAGATTTGGAGAAAAATTCTTTTTGGAAGATGACTAAGATTTTGGAGATCTGGAGATGAAAAGGTTTTTGGGAGATCGGGAGACGGGACAAAGTTTTTGGAGATCTGGAGATGACAAAGTTTTGGAGATTGGGAAAAAAACTAAGATTTGGAGTTTCTGGAGATGACTAAGATTTGGAGATCCGGAGGAGAACAAAAGATTTGGAGATCGGAATGATAAAATTTGGGAAATTGGGATGACTAAGATTTGTAAAAATTTGGGGGTTTGGGAAAGATACTAAGATTTTTTTCCAAAAATCTGGGAGCGGGAACTAAGTTTTGGGGGAAATTCGGAAAAGATGACTAATTTTGGAGATCTGGAGGGGACTAAGATTTGGGGGAAAATTCTGGAGATGACTAAGATTTGGAGATTGGGGGTGACTAAAGATTTGGAGAAATCTGGAGATAACAAAAGGATTTGGGGCCTTGGGGGGATGATTTAAGTTTTGGGAAAGTTTGGGAAGTGACAAAGATTTGGAGATTGGGGGAAAAATTTGGAGATGAAAAAGATTTGGAATTCCTGGAGTGATTTAAGATTTGGAGATCGGGAGGGGCCCCCCAAGATTTGGGGGATCGGGAAAAATGACTAAGATTTGGAGATCTAAAAGATGACTAAGTTTTGGGAGATGACAAAGGGATTTGGGATTTTGGGAAAAGACTAAGATTTGGAGATTTGGAGGAACTAAGATTTGGAGATCTAGAGTTTGCCCAAAGATTTGGGAGTTAAAGGTTTGGAGATTGGGGGAGGGACTAAGTTTTGGAAAACTGGAGTTGACAAAGTTTTTGGAGATCTGGAGATGACAAGATTTGGGATCAAAGGGGATGACAAAGATTTGGAGATTGGAGGGGGGGAATTTTAAGTTTTTGGAGATCTGGGGGACGACTAAGTTTTTGGAGATTGGAGAGCCCAAAGATTTGGAGATCTGGAAAGAAAAAGTTTTGGGAAAATTTTCGGGAGACTAAGATTTGGGATTTTGGAGTGATTTAAGATTTGGAGACCCGGGAGATGACAAAGTTTTGGATTTGGAGATGACAAAAGATTTGGCATCTGGAGTGACAAAGTTTTTTGTAGATCGGGGGGATCTGGAGATGACTAAGTTTTGAAGATCTGGGATGACTAAGATTTGGAGTTTGGGAGATGACAAGATTTGGAGATCTGGAGAAAAACTAAGATTTGGAGATCTAATTTACAAAATTTTTTTAATCTAAGTGACAAATTTTTGGGGGGAATGACTAAGATTTGGGTTTCGGGAGATGCTAAGATTTGGAGATCGGGAAAGGGACTATGATTTGGAGTTTCTGGAGATGACTAAGATTTGGAGATCTGGGGGTGGCTAAAATTTGGGGATCGGGAGATGACAAAGATTTGGAATCTGGGGGTGACTAAGTTTTGGAGACCCTAAAAGGGGACTAAAAATTTTGGAGTTTGGGGAAGATGACAAAGATTTGGAAAATCGGGGGAAAAAATTTAAGTTTTTGGGAGATCTGGGATAACTAAGTTTTTGGAGTTCTGGGAGACTAAATTTGGGTTTTGGGAGATGACAAAAGGTTTTGGAGTTCTGGAAATGCCTAATTTGGGAAAATTTGGAGGGGCTAAGTTTTTGGGAGTTTTCTGGAAATGATTTAAGTTTTGGGAGATCGGGAAAGGTTTAAAAAGATTGGAAAATTTGGGGGATGACAAAATTTTGGAGATCTTTTGGTGACTAAGTTTTGGAGATCTGGAGGGACTAAGATTTGGAGATGCCCTAAGATTTGGAGATCTGTAGATGCCCTAAGATTTGGAGATCTGGAGATAAATAAGTTTTTGGATTTGCGGAGTGATTTACGATTGGGAGACCCGGAGATGACAAACCCATTTGGAGATCTGGAGGGGACAAAAATTTGGAGATTTTTGGAGATAAACAAAGATTTGGAAAATTCTGGGGGAGGCCCTTAAGGGTTTTGGGGGATTGGAGATGACTAAGATTTGGAGATTGGAGGATGCTAAGATTTGGGGATTTGGAGATGACAAAGATTTGGAGCCCCCGGGGAAAGATGACTAAGATTTGGAAATCCGGAGATAAATAAGTTTGGAGATCTGGAGAGGGGATTTATATGGAGATCTGGGGACCTGGAGATGACAAAGGGTTTTGGAGATTGGGATGACAAAGATTTGGAGATTGGGGGGATCTGGAGATGCCCTAAAAAAAGGGGGGGGAAAAAAAATTTTTTAAATAACCCCCCTTGGGTGAAATGAGGTTGGGAGGGACTAAGATTTTGAGATCTGAGGGACAAAGATTTGGAGTTTGGAGAGGGACTAAGATTTGGAGATTGGAGATGACAAAGATTTGGAGATTGGGGGAAAAACTAAGATTTGGAGATTTAGAGATGAAAAGATTTGGAGATTTTAAGAGATGATAAGTTTTGGGAAAGGTGACTAAGATTTTGAATTTGGGATGACTAAGATTTGGGATCTGGAGAGGGATTTAAATTTGGAGTTTGGGAGATGACTAAGTTTTTTGGGAGTTCTGGGATGACAAAGTTTTGGGAAAGATCGGAAAATGTAAGATTTGGGATCTGGAGAGGATAAGATTTGGGGGATCTGGAGATGACTAAGTTTGGGACGGGAAAAGGGATTTAAGTTTTGGGAGTTCTGGAAATGACAAAGGTTTGAAAATTTTGGGAGAGGGACTAAGATTTGGAGATCTGGAGATAACTAAGATTTGGAGGTTTGGGAAAGATAGCCAAGATTTGGAGATTGGAAATGACAAAGTTTTGGAAAATCTGGAGATGAAAAGATTTGGAGATTTGGGGATCGGAGGTTGAAAAAGATTTGGAAATCTGGAGATGACTAAGTTTTGGGAAAGATTGGGAAAATTGACTAAGATTTGGAAAAGATGATAAGTTTTGGGATCGGGATGATAAGTTTTGGGAAAGATTAGGAGGGACTAAGATTTGGAGATGACTAAGGTTTGGAGATTGGGGGAGGGTAAGTTTTGGGAAAGATCTGGGGGACAAAGATTTGGAGATCGGGGGGAAAAGACTAAGTTTTGGGAAAGATCTAGAGGGACAAATATTTGGAGTTGGGGTGACTAAGTTTTTGGAGATCTGGAGAAACTAAGATTTGGAGATTTGGAGAGGGCCCTAAGATTTGGAGATTGGGGGAATTACTAAGATTTGGAGATTGGGGATCTGAAAAGGATAAATTTGGAGATCGGGAGTGACAAAGGGGGTTCGGAGATCCGGAGATCATGCACAGACGGCTGCTTGTGTGCAACCAACATTCTGGTCACAATTGTAAAAAGGTACTGTCCACCCCGTTCCCTTCACCGTCTTCCTGTGGCTCGCTCCACTGAACTCCCATTTCCCAAAACCCCATTGGAAATTCCAAGCACAGACAGTTCTTCTGCAAAAAGAAAAGGGAAAGTCTTGGTGAAAGTTTGACGGCTGGAGGGACCAAAAAAAACCACATTTAAAAACAGGACCTGGTTAAAGATTTGTTGGTGTTTGATTCGAAAAAAGCTCAGAGTGAATTTCGGCTCCAGCCCCGGTGGGCATCGGTTGGCTGATGATCAAAAAGGTTTCATCCTTAGAAGAGTTTCCTGGGGAAATGCAGCAGTTCTTTTCTATGGACACAGATTTTGCTTCTGCAATTTATATCAAAGGAAATTTTTTGTGGGCTAGGAATGCAATCGTTCTTCTCAATGGGCTTTGCTCATAGACGCATCACTCTGCAGCCTCAGGGGAGTAGCTTTAACTCGAAAAGTGCTGCCTCCTATTCCGTTGCACATTCTTAAAGAAGCCTTTACAAAAAAGATTTTTTGGGACAGAACAAAAACAAGGTATCAGGGCCCCATGTGTGCAGTTTTGAAATTGTGGGTCTGCAAAAGATTTTCAAACTGGTAACAAAGTGATGTGTTTTTCCTTTGAAATCAAAACATTGACAAGGAGAACTTGGCCCATGAGGAACGTATGAACTGGGTGTCAGAACGTCATTATGAAACTCTTTTGAGGTGCCCAAATGGCACAGGAAGGGGAGGGTCCCCCTTTCACTATTTTCACTAGTGCCCCGGAGCTTTCAAGTTACCCTTGATTCACCCCCCAGGAAACAACCGCGAAACATCATTGGGGGCATGGCTGAAAAAAATATACATTCATTACTGAGAGGTTGTTAGGGTGAACAATGTTGCACTCGAACATATTTACAATCTGTGTTACTTCCTTCTTTTTTGATACTATGGTTTCGTCCCCACAGTTGGGTTTTCAGTCAGTTTTACAGATGGTTTTCAGATTTGAAAGCCGTCTATAAACCGACTGTCAAGCTTTTACATTGATTTAAATAGAAAATCCGCTCAGCAGTCCCTACTGAACGGATTTTCTTCCGGACGCTTTCTTACACCGCCGGCGTTCCGAAAAACTTAGAACATGTTCAATCTTTGCTCGTTTCCCAAAAGAAATTTTAAAATTGAGTCAATGGGGAAAAGAGAGAAAGTAAGTGAACGTTTTTTTTACACAGTTTTTGGGCGGTTTTTGCACTCAGTCCACTTTTCTGCCTGAACCAAAAAAAAAACCAAAAAAACGCTCAAAAACCTGGACAAATTCAATGACGAAATCCATTCAAAAAACAGCCAAAAAGGCAACCATTTTTTGTGTCAAATAACACACAAAAACCGGTTGGGATGGACGGGGTTTTCAGAATACAGAACAATGTAATGTCAATCAGCTGCCCCTAAGGGAGCAAATTTGGCGTGTATTTAAAAAAGGCCCCCGGCTCGTGGGACAAGGATGTAATTCTAATCTGTACAAAATTTGGGGTCCTCATTAGAATATCGTTCAATTCTGGGCCTTTTGTTTATAGAAAGATGTTTTTGGGGCTAGAGAGAGTAAAAGACGAGCAACCAAAATTATAAAAGGGGAATGGAGATCGAGAGGTACAAAGACGAGCAACCAAACTTATAAGGGGAATGGAGCATCTTAGTTATGAGAGAGGTGTGAATTGAACTTTTTTTACTCTTGAGAAAAACAATTTGGGGGGGGAAGGGGGAATTTTAATTTACATAATATATAAATGGGCCCACAAAAAAATAGGGAAAATTATTTAATAAAAGCCCCCTCAAAAGAAAAGGGGACATGTAAAGAACGGGGTTTTCACCTGTTTTCTGACGTATATGCGCCTCACGGCCCAATCGCTGGGCGGGGCCTAGGTGCGGTGTTAGGCGCAGCGTTCGCCACTTTCAGCTGGCCCCACATAAGGGGCGGGCAATGGGGGCCCGGGGGGGCGCGGTGTAGGCATTCCAGGGGGGACGCGGCGGCTTGAAAACTCTGAGGCAAGTACGACGCGAGTCGGCAAACGAGGCGCAATGCAGCGCTCGGCGCTTCCCCACAGGGAGACCCAGTTTATTTTGGGGTAAATGCCCCGGCGGAGGCGAAGTGAAGCAAGAACGGAACATGGAGGAAGCATAGAAAAAGATCGCAAAAAAAAATCTCGGCGCTCCGCCCGTGCAGCATGGAGTAGATTCCAAAAAAATCGTTTTAAAGGCGGAAAAACATTTCAGAAACGAGCTCAAACCTCAAAATAAAAAAAAAATCACTTTCCAAAAATTAGAAGGGGCAATATCAAGAATTGGGTTTTTGGGGAAAATTGGGGAAAATCGTAATTCAAATTAAAAAAGCTATTTCAGGGGTCGGCAGAAAACGGCCAATCAGATAGGAGCGACAGTAAACCATTAAAACCTTTGGAACTATTGACCAATCAAAAATCAAAGGGGGGACAGTTCAAAATACAGTAAAAAAGCAAAAAAGACTATTGGCTGAGCGCGGGGGCTTGGCTATCAGGCCCAATCAGAATAGGGTGCGGGATCCATGATACCCTAGGGAGAAGTTTAAAACCAATCAAAATTAAAGGGGGGACATTTAAAAAAACTTTTAAAAATGTGGAAAAGGCTGATTGGTGAGTAGCGGGGGTTGGCTATCCCACCCAATCAGAGCGCGAGATTCTCCCATTGTAGTCTATGGAAAAAGGGGCGCAATGCAATTGGGGCTCTAAACCCCCGTGCGGCTGGAGTTGAAAAAAAAAAAATCATTTTTATTAGTTATAAAATATCTCTAAAAAAGAGTGAAACCTTCTAAAACTAAATAATTCAATCCCGAAAAAACTGTTTGTCGCCAGCCCCGGCGCTACATCGGGAAATTGAAATAGAGAAATTATGGGAAATACAGTAATTCAAATTCTGTAAGCTATTCCATTGGTCAGCATAAACCAGCCAATCAGAATGGGCGAAAAAGACCCATTTAAGTAGGAGGAAAATTGCCCAAATCAGAATAGGAGCGCAAACCCCCCCATTATATTATGGAGAATTTTTTGCCAATAAAATAAAAGGGGGACTTTTTAAAATACGTAAAAATACAGAAAAGAGTGATTGGTGAGTAGCGGGGGCTTGGCTATCCCGGCAAATCAGAGCGCGAGCTACTTCTCCTTTGTGTCTATAGAGAGTCGGCGCAATGAAATCTCGCGCTATGGCCGTGCGGCATGGAGTATGAATAAAAAAAACATTTAGATAAAGAGCTGAATTTTTCTCTAAAATAAATCATTAAACCCCGAAAAACCGTTTGTCACTGAGACCAGCGTAATAGGAATTGAAATAGAGAGAATTGCCGGGAAATACAGTAATTAAAAAATTGTTTAGGCTTTCTGTTTGGTGGCATAAACCCACCAATCAAATAGGAGCGAAAATGCCATTATAACCTATGGAGAAAAATTGACCAATCAGAATAGGAGCGCAGGGTCCCATTCAAACCTTTGGAAAAATATTGACTAATAAATTAAAAAGGCGGGACAGTTCAAAATACAGAAAAAAGGCAGAAAGAGCTGATTTTTTGAAGCGGCGGGGGCTCGTCCAGTTTACCCAATCAGAGCGCGAGCTCTTTCTTTTGATTTTAGGGGGAAAAAAAAAATTCGGCGCGCTCTGTGATGGTAATTTTTAAAAGAGGCCCGTTATTTGGCAAATGGGAGAGCGAGCGACGCTCCTAGGGGTTTTTTCTAATCAAATAAAAATAAAACTGCAGGGCCGAAATCAAATTATAACACTACAGAAGTTGTCCGATGTGTATATAAAACGAATAATAATTGGGGGTAAATAAAAAAAAAATATTAATTCAATAAAAAATTTTTATGTTTTTTTTTTTCTTTATTTTCTTGCCCCCCTATATTGATCTTGGATAACAAAAAAAAAGAAATAAACTGATTTTATTGAATTAATTTTTTTTTTATTACCCCCTATTATTATTATTTTTATACACACGGGACAAATTCTGTAGTGTTTAATTTGATTTGGCCATGTAAGTTTTATTTAGATTGATTTTGAAAAACCCAAGGGCGCGCTGCTCTCCCCCTTGTCAAAATAACAGGCCCCTTTTTAACTAGCCAAACAAAAGAGCTCGTCTGCATCTCTTCCCCTAAACTCTATGAGAAAATAGCTCGCGTTGTTGGTAAGCTGGACGAGCCCCCGCCGCTTCAACCAATCAGTTTTTTTCGCCTTTTTTCTGTTTTTGCTGTCCCGCCTTTTAATATGATTGGTCAAAAATTTCTCCATAGGAAGAATGGGACATTGCGCTCCCTTTTGATTGGTCAATTTTTCCTCCTGGTTATAATGGGACATTGGGCGCTCCCATTCTGATTGGCTGGTTTATGCGCCAACAAAGAGCTTAAACAATTTGAATTACTGTATTTCCCGGGAATTCCCCTTTTTTGCAATTCCCTATGTAGGCGGTCTCGGCGACAAACCATTGTTTTGGGATTTTAAATGATTTTTTTTAGAGAGTTTCAGCGCTTTTTCTGTAATTTTTTCATTAATAAAAATAATTTTTTTTTATACTTGCCCCACGGCGCTGAGTGCCGAGATTGCATTGCGCCGATCTCTCCATAGACCACAAGGAGAATTAGCTCCGGGTTTGATGGCCCGGGGTTCCCCGCCCCGCTTTTCGCAAAACAGCTCTTTTCTGCATTTTTACTGTATTTTGAATGTCCCTTTTTTTTGATTTGGCATACTTCTCCATAGGTTTTTTAAAGTTCACTGTCGCTTTCCCATTTATTGGCTGGTTCTGCCGACCCAAAGAGAATAGCTTTCGAAATTTTAAAATTTTGTATTTCCGGCAATTTTTCCCAAAATTTCCCAATTCTTGAATTAGGGTATTCGAAGGATTTTTTTTTTATTATTTTTTATTTTTGTGTTTAGCTCTTTTTTGAGAAAGTTTTTTCCCCCTTTATAAAAGGGAAATTTTTTTTTTTTACCCGCACGGACATCTTTAATGATTTGTACTTTTTTCCGCCTTCTCGCATCGGGGAAAACAGTGAAGGGAGTCCGCACAGCGCCCCTGTCCCCGATGCGCCCCACCACTGGCGAGGGCAGGGAAATTTTCCCCCCAGTATGAGCGCACCCCTCGGACGGCGAATCTTGGCGCGTGCCCCACTGGCCTCAGTCCCCGAACTGCGCCCCCCCACTGGCAGGCGTGGCGGACTTTTCCCCGATGTAGAGGGCATACCCAGGGGGGCGAATCATAGGCGCGCCCCGCATGCCCATGTCCCCGCACGCGCCCCACAACTGGCGAGGGGTGGCGGCTTTTCCCCCCCAGTTTACCGCACACCTAGGGGGCGATCATGGCGCGCCCCCCATGGCCCAAGCCGCACGCCCTCACACATGCAAGGGGCAGGGACTTTTCATGGAATGTATGAGCGCACCCCCGGGGCCGACATAAATCAGGGCGATTTCGCCCGGAAAAAAGGCGGAAAGGTGCGCCCCGACTTGGGGAGATTCATATGTCGCCCAAAGAGCAATTCCAGAAGAAAAAGTGTTCTTCATGTAAGAATGTGAAATTTGTGGAATAGCCGCTGAGGAGCTGGTCACGGGAGGAACAGGTGAGGGTTAAAAAAGGCTTAGATAACATTGGGAATAAAGAAAATTAATGGTATGTACCATGTAAAAATTTGGGGGCCTGGGTGGGGGAGGCTCTGGGGGCAGGATGGGGTCTCCCCCGGGCAGATTGGTTCTTGTCTTTGGGGTTTTGGGGGATTCACCATGGGGAGGCGGGGCTTTTTAAAATCCTTTTCTCCTCCCTTCACCCCCATTTTCCCCCCCTTGGTAGAACTTGATGGACACTGTCTTTTTCAACCCTCTTGTAAATACTGTATGTGTATGTAAATCGGTCATTCTTTCCCGGTGTTTTCAGCCGCAACAAAGGAAAATGTCAGTGGTTGAGGGGGACGGGCGAATCCACAAACCGCAGACAGAAACGTCCCCCAAAACCATGGAAACAATGTCCAAATACCAAATATGTCAACTATAAGATTTGCATTCTGCCGTGTGGACGCAGCCTGTGACTCCCCATTATGCTCGGCCACTAATCGTTTGTAGCCGTCACTTTTTATCTCATTTGTTACATTTGTCATGTACCGTATATACTCGAGTATAAGCCGAGTTTTTCAGCACAAAAAATTTGCTGAAAAATCCGTCCTCGGCTTATACTCGAGTCACTGTCGGCGATCGGGCGCTGCGATGGCTCCGGCGCTGGCAGGGACGTTTCAGCTACATGCGACTCCTCAGGAAGCGCATACAGCAGAATCCTGAGTCACTGTCAGCAATCTCTTCACCTGTATGTGACTCCTCTTGGAGAGCATACAGGTGAAGATACCACTGCAGAGCAGAGAGCGAGCGCTCCCTGTTCCACAGTGGACTCCGAACAGCTGCAGACTTGCGGCCGTCCGGAGACTCCGGCACAGGCAGCGTGCTATGTCATCACGCTGCGTGTGCGGCCTGATGACATCACGCCACCTGTGCCAGAAGACGGAGCGGAGCGTCCAGGAGTCGGAGCAGCGAGGGAGCGAGGTAAGTACTTTTTTTTTTATTTAAGTATTTTTTTTTTATTTAAACCCTACCTATGGGGACATATAACTGCCTATAGCCTGTCTATGGGGACAAATACCTGCCTATAGCCTGTCTATGGGGACATATACCGGCCTATAGCCTGCCTATGGGAACATATACCTGCCTATGGGGACATAAACCTGCCTATGGGGACATATACCTGCATATGGGAACATATACCTGCCTATGGGGACATATACCTGACTATAACCTTCCTATGGGAACATATACCTGCCTATGGGAACATATACCTGCCTATGGGAACATATATCTGCCTATAGGGACATTTACCTGCCTATACCTGCCTCTGGGGGACATATACTTGCCTATGGGACATTAAACTGCCTATACCTGCCTCTGGAGGACATATACTTGCCTATGGGACATTAAACTGCCTATACCGGCTTATGGGGGACACTTACCTGCCTATACCTGCCTATGTAATTTTATTGGTATCCATTTTTTTTTTTTTTAAATTCACCAGTAGCCGCTGCATTCTCCACCCTAGGCTTATACTCGAGTCAATAAGTTTTCCCAGTTTTTTGTGGCAAAAACAGGTGTAATATACAGTAATAAAGATTGAATTGCTTTTATGGGAACAAAATCCTCTGTGTCCTTGTTTGGTCTGAGATCTTCACATCAAGCTCATGAAACAGTTAATTGTACAGTACAGCCACAATTATGCCGGGTGATTTGGGAGTCACGCGTACTCCCACTGCGTGGGGGGATGGGGGGAAAAGCCCGCCGGCCCCATAGACATGCATTATTCTCGCCGCGTATACGTCGTGAATAATTGACATGTCTCTGTCTCCCCGCTCGCCATATTGTGTGAGCAGGGAGAGGAGACGGAATCCATAGTTCTCTATGAGAGCTGTGGATTACTGTAATGACTGGGGCGTATTTCCCCGCGTATTAAGCGCAGTATGTCATGAAATACGCGGCGAAATGCGGCCCAAAATAAGCCGTGTGAACATACCCTAAGACACAGGTGTCAAACTGCTGGCCCCAAAAATGGTAATGGTTCAGCACTTGGTTAAAAAGTATAATTCTTTATTGTCCCATGTTAAAAAGAGAAGTAAAAACAACCAAAATGTTACATAGCTTTGACGCGTCTCGGGTCTGCCCGATACAGAGGACCCTTAATCATAGCATAGCTCACAGGTGTCAAACTGCGGCCCGACAGCTGTTGGGAAACTACAACTCCCATCATGCATTTATATAATCTATAACAGTGGGCATGATGGGATTTGTAGTTTCCCAACAGCTGGAGGGCCGCAGTTTGACACCCCTGCAAGGCGTCAGATCGTAACCAACCAGCTTTTCAGTATTAGAAAGAACAGGTTCCCTAAGATCAGTGATGCAAAATCAAGGAATCAAACTCATTTTAATAGGGATACAAACAAGAGAAGTGACGCTGGACGAGACGTTTGCTGCTACAATGGATAGCCATGACTGTACAGTGCGGGACGCATTGCAGCGGGTCTGCGGAGGATTTCCGGGAAAACATAAAGCAGCAAATAACGCTGCTTCAGTAAATGAACTGATCGACTCTTATCAAAAACTGGGCTGCAGCCGGTCAGCTCCGCTTCCTCCATTCCCATCCTTCCTTTTTATGTCAGTGACGAACATGCTGAGCGTTGTCCCCAGAATGGTCAACCGACACGAGTGGAGCCCTGCCAGGCTTGTGGACGTCTGCTGGAATTTACAGCGTGATGAGCCTAGTGCCTCATACCACAATGTAATTGCTATAAACCATTTAGCTTCTGGTACTTAATATTCTCCTCCTTCTTGTCCTAAAAATATTCTCCTCCATCTTGTCCTGAAATGCCCGATAATCCTCGCACTTCTCCAAGTTTTTTTTTTTTGTCTTTCCCCCTGGAGGTTTTTAATATCCTCTTCCTGTTTATTTTGGAGGATCTCCTCTTGCTCCACCATCTGTCTCATAAGTGTGAGAGAGCGAGCTGGCAATGTGTTATCCCATTCAGTCAGAAAGTGCCCAGAATATACGGTTGTAGCAGAGTTTCTGATCCTTAACCCTCCGGATCATACGTCCTTATAAGATAGGAATTCAGAGCTGAACGGTCCCATCACAGAGTTCATTCTTTTTTTCTAACTTTTTCATAGTTTGTTTGCTCATTTGTAAGGTCGAAAAAAGACAAGACGTCCATCCAGTTCAGCCTATTTTGCTAAAGTGTTGATCCAGAAGGGAACCCCCCCCCCCATGAGAATTTCAGAACCATTGCCTCACTAGAAAACTTGTTTATTATTCATCTAGAAATGTATCCAGACCCTTCTCCAGAACTCCCGGTCCACTATAACTTGTTTATTATTACATCTAGAAATGTATCCAGACCCTTCTCCAGAATCCGGTCACTAAATGCATATTATTCATCTAGAATGTTCAGGACAATTCTCCAATCCTGTCACTATAACTGTTCTATTATTCAATCTAGAAATCGTGATCAACGACCCTTCTCCAGAATCCCGGTCACTATACCTTGTTATACTACTACATCTACAAATGTATCCAGACCTTCTCCAGAATCACGGTCACTATAACTTGTTCTATTATTACATCTAGAAATGTATCCAGACCTTTCTCCAGAATCCCGGTCACTATAACTTGTTCTATTATTACATCTAGAAATGTCTCCAGACCCTTCTCCAAAATCCCGGTCACTATAACTTGTTCTATTATTACATCTAGAAATGTTTCCAAACCCTTCTCCAGAATCCCGGTCACTATAAATTGTTATATTATTACATCTAGAAATGTATCCAAACCCTTCTCCAGAATCCCGGTCACTATAACTTGTTATATTATTCCATCTAGAAATGTTTCCAAACCCTTCTCCAGAATCCTGGTCACTAGAACTTGTTATATTATTACATCTAGAAATGTATCCAGACCCTTCTCCAGAATCCTGGTCACTAGAACTTGTTATATTATTACATCTAGAAATGTATCCAGACCCTTCTCCAGAATCCCGGTCACTATAACTTGTTATATTATTACATCTAGAAATGTATCCAGACCCTTCTCCAGAATCCCGGTCACTATAATTTGTTATGCTATTACGCTCCAGAAATACATCCAAACCCTTCTTGAACTCTGTTAGTGAATTCACCATGACAATTTCCTCTGGCAGAGAGTTCCACCGTAAAGAAGCCCTTTCTATATTTAGGTAGAAACTTTCGTTCCTCAAGACGTAGAGGACGCCCCCTAGTTCTAGATACAGTCCTGGGTATAAATAAATCTTGCGAGAGATCTCTATATTGACATTTAATATATTTATACATATTTATTATGTCCCCCGAAGCCGTCTTTTCTCTAATCTAAATAACCCTAACTTTGCTCATCTTTCTGGGTATTGTAGTCCACCCAGTCCTTTTATTATTTTTGTTGCTGCCTTTGTACCCAGTTTAAATATAGTCGGTCTCAGTTCCTCAACATTTGGCCTCATCACAAGGGCATTGCATGTGTCCGGGAGGTCTACACCTCTATAGCGATCACTGCTGGAGCCATTATAATAGGATCCAGACAAAAGCTCCTTTCCTGGGGATCAGTTTTCAAAACCTATGTAAGGGGCCGTCCACACAGCAGGGTTTTTGGTCGGATTATCAGACAGTTTGCAGATTTGGAAACCGTCCCCATAGACTATAATAGAAAATCTGCCCGGTAGTCTACACTGAACGGATTTTCAGCTGCCGGCATCCGAAAGACACAGGGTGACGTGTCAGAAAAGAGGCGACTCCGGTTTTAAGGTGCATTAAATGGGTGTAAAGTGCAGCTGAATCTATGAACCTATCATAAATCTGGTGTGGGCTATACCTCGCATAGCTTAGGTGCGAAATGTGTTGTGCCTGTTGCAAACTGCACCAAGTTTTGGTGTACGAAAGTTTATGACATCACGCCACCTGTGCCAGAAGACGGAGCGGAGCGCTCGGGAGTCGGAGCAGCGAGGGAGCGAGGTAAGTACTTTTTTTTTTATTTAAGTATTTTTTTTTAATTTAAACCCTACCTATGGGGACATATACCTGCCTATAGCCTGTCTATGGGGACATATACCTGCCTATAGCCTGTCTATGGGGACATATACCGGCCTATAGCCTGCCTATGGGAACATATACCTGCCTATGGGGACATAAACCTGCCTATGGGGAACTATACCTCATATGGAACATATACCTGCCTATGGGACATATACCTACTATACCTTCCTATGGGAACAATATCCTATGAACATACCGGCCTATGGGAACATATATCTGCCTATAGGGACATTTACCTGGCTATACCTGCCTCTGGGGGACATATACCTGCCTATGGGACATTAAACTGCCTATACCTGCCTCTGGAGGACATAGACTTGCCTGTGGGACATTAAACTGCCTATACCTGCTTATGGGGGACACTTACCTGCCTATACCTGCCTATGTAACTTTATTGGTATCCATTTTTTTTTTTTTTTAAATACACCAGTAGCCGCTGCATTCTCCACCCTAGGCTTATACTCGAGTCAATAAGTTTTCCCAGTTTTTTGTGGCAAAAATAGGTGTAATCGAGTATATACGGTAATAAAGATTGATTGGCTTTTATGGGAACAAAATCCTCTGTGTCCTTGTTTGGTTTGAGATCTTCACATCAAGCTCATGAAACAGTTAATTGTACAGTACAGCCACAATTACACCGGGTGATTTGGGAGTCACGCGTACTCCCACTGCGTGGAGGGATGGGGGGAAAAGCCCGCCGGCCCCATAGACATGCATTATTCTCGCCGCGTATACGTCGTGAATAATTGACATGTCTCTGTCTCCCCGCTCGCCATATTGTGTGAGCAGGGAGAGGAGACGGAATCCATAGTTCTCTATGAGAGCTGTGGATTACTGTAATGACTGGGGCGTATTTCCCCGCGTATTAAGCGCAGTATGTCATGAAATACGCGGCGAAATGCGGCCCAAAATAAGCCGTGTGAACATACCCTAAGGCACAGGTGTCAAACTGCTGGCCCCAAAAATGGTAATGGTTCAGCACTTGGTTAAAAAGTATAATTCTTTATTGTCCCATGTTAAAAAGAGAAGTAAAAACAACCAAAATGTTACATAGCTTTGACGCGTTTCGGGTCTGCCCGATACAGAGGACCCTTCATCATAGCATAGCTCACAGGTGTCAAACTGCGGCTCTCCAGCTGTTGGGAAACTACAACTCCCATCATGCATTTGTATAATCTACAACATTGGCATGATGGGAGTTGTATTTTCCGAACAGCTGGAGGGCCGAGTTTGACACCCCTCAAGGCGTCAGATCGTAACCCACCAGCTTTTCAGTATTAGAAAGAACAGGTTCCCTAAGATCAGTGATGCCAAACTCAAGGAATCACACTCATTTTCATAGGGCTACAAACACGAGAAGTGACGCTGGACAGACGTTGCTGCTACAATGGATAGCCATGAACGTTCAGCGCGGGACGCATTGCAGCGGGTCTGCGGAGATTTCCGGGAAAACATAAAGCAGCAAATAACGCTGCTTCAGTAAATGAATTGATCAAATCTTATCAAAAACTGGGCTGCAGCCGGTCAGCTCCGCTTCCTCCATTCCCATCCTTCCTTTTTCCCGGAGACGTCAGTGAGGAACATGCTGAGCGTTGTCACCAGAATGGACAACCGACACAGTGGAGCCCTGCCAGCTTGTGGACGTCTGCTGGAATTTACAGCATGATGAGCCTAGTGCTTCATACCACAATGAAATTGCTATAAACCATTTAGCTTCGGGTTCTTAATATTCTCCTCCTTCTTGTCCTAAAAATATTCTCCTCCATCTTGTCCTGAAATGCCCGATAATCCTCGCACTTCTCCAAGTTTTTTTTTTTTTTCTTTCCCCCTGGAGGTTTTTAATATCCTCTTCCTGTTTATTTTGGACGATCTCCTCTTGCTCCACCATCTGTCTCATAAGTGTGAGAGCTGGCAATGTGTTATCCCATTCAGTCAGAAAGTGCCCAGAATATACGGTTGTAGCAGAGTTTCTGATCCTTAACCCTCCGGATCATACGTCCTTATAAAATAGGAATTCAGAGCTGAACGGTCCCATCACAGAGTTCATTCTTTTTTTCTAACTTTTTCATAGTTTGTTTGCTCATTTGTAAGGTCGAAAAAAGACAAGACGTCCATCCAGTTCAGCCTATTTTGCTAAAGTGTTGATCCAGAAGGGAACCCCCCCCCCATGAGATAGAAGCCAATTGTCCTCATGTTAGGGAAAAAATTCCTTCCTGACTCTAATCTGGCAATCGGAATAAATCCCTGGATCAACGACCCTTCTCCAGAATCCCGGTCACTATAACTTGTTATATATTACATCTAGAAATGTATCCAGACCCTTCTCCAGAATCCCGGTCACTATAACTTGTTCTATTATTAACATCTAAAATGTCCCCCAGACCCTTCTCCAGAATCCCGGTCACTATAACTGTTCTATTATTACATCAGAAAAGTCTCCAGACCCTTCTCCAGAATCCCGGTCACTATAACTATTTTCAAATTATTACATCTAAAATGTCCCAACCCTTCTCCCAGAATCCCGGTCACTATAACTTGTTCTATTATTACATATGGAATTGTCTCCAGACCCTTCTCCAGAATCCTGGTCACTAGAACTTTTATATTATTACATCTAAAAATGTATCCAGACCCTTCTCCAGAATCCTGGTCACTAAAAATTTTAAATATTACATCTAGAAATGTATCCAGACCCTTCTCCAGAATCCCGGTCACTATAACTTGTTATAAAATTACGCTCCAAAAATGCATCCAACCCTTCTTGAACTCTGTTAGTGAATTCACCATGACAAGTTCCTCTGGCAGAGAGTTCCACACTAAAGAAGCCCTTTCTATATTTAGGTAGAAACTTTTGTTCCTCAAGACGTAGAGGATACCCCCTTGTTCTAGATACAGTCCTGGGTATAAATAAATCTTGGGAGAGATCTCTATATTGACATTTAATATATTTATACATATTTATGTCCCCCAACGCCATCATTTATCTAAACTAAATAACCCTAATCTTGCTAATCCTTCTGGGTATTGTAGTCCACCCAGTCCTGTTATTATTTTTGTTGCTGCCTTTGTACCCAGTTTAAATATAGTCGGTCTCAGTTCCTCAATATTTGGCCTCATCACAAGGGCATTGTATGTGTCCGGGAGGTCTACACCTCTATAGCGATCACTGCTGGAGCCATTATAATAGGATCCAGACGAAAGCTTCTTTCCTGGGGATCAGTTTTCAAAACCTATGTAAAGGTCTGTAGCTATAGCAACCAGTCCTGGCAGCCTATCAGGAGAGATCGAACAGGTCTGTAGCTATAGCAACCAGTCCTGGCAGCCTATCATGAGGGATTGAACAGGTCTGTAGCTATAGCGACCAGCGCTGGCAGCCTATCAGGAGAGATCAGACAGGTCTGTAGCTATAGCAACCAGTGCTGGCAGCCTATCAGGAGAAATTGAACAGGTCTGTAGCTATAGCGACCTGAGTAGGACACTGGTAATGGACATATTGGAGCATTTAAATGACATGAATTCTAATTTTGCACGAAACAAATCAAATCTCTCTAGTCATTTTGTATAAAAAATATAATTGTAATTCCAGCTCTTTCCAGGCACAGGGTATAGAAAAATGTCAAAAATCTGTAAGAGGTGGTGATTTGGAACGTTTTTTAAAAGACAGGGAGGCATGTTGGATTACCACGCTAAATACAATTCACCCGTATGGCTTAAATGCCAAACGAGAAATAAGCTTTCACTATTAAATAACTTTTTTAGCTTTAATCCGATCCCCGGGCATTCATGTCTGCATTATTCAGCTTTTCATAGCCGCCCTTGATCCAGGGTAGCGCTGTGATTTTTTTTCCGAATAACTTGTTATTTATAGAAACACGTATTGTTCTGAGTGCAGGAGTTTATTGGTGAGTGTCCACTAACAGTGGGACAATGTTACTGCTATGCCTGAAAAGTAGTTCATGACCAGAACATTTTTTTAGTTTTTGCCTCCTTGCGTTTCAACAGTTGTAACTTTTTTATTTTTTCAATAACGCATATTGTATGAGGCCTCGTTTTATTCGAGACGAGTTGTATTTTATGGGGGAATAGTTTAAGTTCACTTATAAATAATTGCAGAATTTTTTTCAATTTTTTTTTATATTTTTTTGGTTTTTTTTACATTTTTTATTTTACACCATTCACATTTCACACTTAATAACTTGTTAGATTAATTCATTAATTCTACAGGTTATTACGGTCGTGTGGAGACCTAATATGTTTAGGGTTTTTTGGTGTGTATAATGTAGGCACAATTATTTTTTATTAAATTTTTATTTTATTATTATTATTTTTTTTATTATTTTTTTACACTTTTTATGAACTGGGTTACTTTTTTTTTTTTTTCTCCACTTAGTAATGTATTAGCATATTCATATATATCCTAATACATTGTAATCTGTGTCAGTCTGACACAGGCAGTGATTAGGACAGCTCACCGTCTGCCCTGATCATTGGCTTGTTACACAGACAGCCCTGAGGCTACTTTAGGTCCCCAGGGCTGACTGTGCAGCCGTTCCCTAAGCTCTGTCAGGTCACCGGGTGTTCCGATCACCCGACAGAGCAGGGAAACCCTTTGATTGCGCTGCGGTGATGAATTGCAGCAATCAAAGGGTTAAAGCACCGGGCAGAGGAGGTTTCCCCCGCTCCCCTGTGATTGCAGGAGATGTGCTGGGATCAGGGCTGTGTAGTACAGCCCCGTTCCCAGCGCTGCTGCGGCGCCCGGAGCTGCAAACTCCGATGTCTGCAGTGATGCCAAAAGACGCCGCTGCAGATGAACGACCTGAAATGCCCGATGACAAAAGATGGTGGGCGGTCGTTAAGGAGTTAAACTTTGTTGCTGATTTATGATGCTGTTGCCTTTTGAGTCTGCTACTCACATCTCTGCTCCGAGTTTCCGGCGCATGCGCAATGTAATTTGTGACATTGCCAGTACTAGCTCCATTCCATGCAGTGCGCAGTGCTCTGAATTCCTGGCGCATGCGCGATGCAGCTAGTGATACTTCCAGCACTCGCCCCTTTTTTAAGTAAGGCGCAGAACCGGAAGCACAATGTCTAATTCTTCCGGGTCTGATCGGATTGCGGTTGTGAGTGGCGGCTGAGCATGGTGAGCTTTTCATTCTCTCATTGGCTATTTATATTGATCACCAGGTGGAGAACATCATGATGCGTGGTACACTCTGCCTATTTATACAATGCATGTCGGTTACAAGTTAGCTATGACTAAGAGCACATGGTAGTTGCTCGAAACGCGTAAGATACACTTCAGTGTGTCTGCCTTTTGTACCACCTTGCACTGCGAGATGCATCCTGTTTTTATGTGAGTACCTTAATAAAAGTTGATATATTTTTTTATCTATAAAAACACTGTTTGGAACTGTGCTGGAAAAAAAAAACAACTTTTTTTGATATCTCAACAGACTGCTGTAGCTATAGCAACCAGTCCTGGCAGCCTATCAGGAGAGATGGAACAGGTCTGTTGCTATAGCAACCACTGCTGGCAGCCTATCAGAGAGACAGTCTTAGCTATGACAGTGCGGCAGGTTATCAGGAGAGATCGGACAGGTCTGTAGCTATAGCGACCAGCGCTGGCAGTCTATCAGGAGAGATCGAACAGGTCTGTAGCTATAGCGACCAGCGCTGGGAGCCTATCAGGAGAGAGAGAACAGGTCTGTAACTATAGCAACCAGTGCTGGAAGCCTATCAGGAGAGATCGAACAGGTCTGTAACTATAGCACCAGGCTGGCAGCCTATCAGGAGAGATCGAACAGGTCTGTAAGCTATAGCGAACCAGGCTGGCAGCCTATCAGGAGAGATCAAACAGGTCTGTAGCTATAGCAACCAGTGCTGGAGCCTATCAGGAGAGAGAGAACAGGTCTGTAGCTATAGCAACCAGTGCTGGAAGCCTATCAGGAGAGATCGGACAGGTCTGTAGCTATAGCGACTAGCACTGGCAGCCTATCAGGAGAGATCGAACAGGTCTGTAACTATAGCAACCAGTGTTGGCAGCCTATCAGGAGAGATCAAACAGGTCTGTAGCTATAGCAACCAGTGCTGGAAGCCTATCAGGAGAGATCAAACAGGTCTGTAGCTATAGCGACCTCAGGAGCTGATGCAGCCCATACAAGAGGGGATTTCTAGGAATAGGTAGGA
The DNA here is from genome assembly GCA_025379985.1 of Phyllomedusa bahiana. Lineage (NCBI taxonomy): Eukaryota > Metazoa > Chordata > Amphibia > Anura > Hylidae > Phyllomedusa > Phyllomedusa bahiana. The sequence continues at coordinate 5,130 of JAODAL010044527.1, read as the reverse complement.
CACTGTTAATGGGCACATACTGCAAAGGTACTTGTTTTTGCAAGAGCTTTAACATGGTTACCGGGCACAGGGGACTAGTGGAGAAGAGCTGGCATTCCTAATGTAATTTCAAAATTAATACCTGCACAGTAGAAGTCTTTATAATATGTTCCATGAGGCAAATAAAGTGCAAAACTCAGTCCAAAATATAAGTCAAAAAGCACTTACTTCTTTGCTGGGATCAAACCCTCCTGCTGACACGAGATATCAGGTTTCCGTCCAGAGCCTCCAACGGTTCAGCAATAATCCATATATATCCACGGCAGAAAGTTAAACACCTTTATTTCTCCAAGTAAATAAAAAACGGGCACATGTACAGCAAAAGTGCAGACGCGTTTCGGACAGTCCTTAGTCCATAGGGTACTAGTATCAAAGGTAGCACAGCCTGTCTTATTCCTATTACACCCCGAAACAAGGTGGACACCTGCAAAGTTCAACTCTATGGTGACCACAATGTTCAATCAGATTAAACCAAAAATATATAGATATAAAATTCACTATAAACAGGCAAAGACTTGTCTCATATTCATCCCATTGGGGATTCTAGTGCCCATGCTAAAAATTACGGCAAGCCCCAATGCCAACCGGTCATCAGATTCACCCCCTCGAAGTGAGGTCGACTGGGAATAAGAGGAGCCACAGACAGGATGCCGTCCCCAACCGATTCCAATGAAGAGGGGGCTCATGGTTTATTATATACCCTCTGGAGTGAGTTACATAAGTAAAGCAGCACTTTTGATTGGTTCACATACTTTACAATCTCAATCCTCTCTTCTGCATATTCAGTTCTGGCCACCTGGCTCGTTGCCACCCTAAAGCTTCTTCTTCTCTATCTGTAACATGTTGACTTCCATGAATCTTCCGCAATGTCATTGAGGTTGGCAGTCAGACATCTTCTCATAGTGGAAAAACACATTTGATCAAGATGGCAATGTGGAGAGACGTGTCCGGATTATAGATATACACAGCAGAAACCACCAGTTTCCATCCCCTCTATATACAAAGCCCCATCTCACTCTCTGAGCCAGTCATTGCCTCCCACTCAGCCAAGCCAGTATCGCTCTGCTCAGTACTGACGAGGGTCAAACACCCCGAAACGGCTGTCTACAGATGAGTGATGCTGGCTTGGCTAAATATCCCTTTTTGCTTTCCAAAGACCCAGTGGGTCAAAAGCAAATTGAGGAATTGTTACATCCAATAGAGGGCGTTTGAGCTTCACAGCTCCTTTCCCATAATGAAATCAGAATAAACCTTTTAAGTAAATTAGGAACCAAAATTATTTCTATTCCCCAAATGCAGAATAATGAGAGGGAGAATTTTTAAGGTATTTGTATTACTTTTTGCAAAGTCAGAAGTTTCCATACACTGGGATGACTCCGCCTTTACACAATTTGGGACCGCCCATATGATGAGGTCAGGTCTTTGGAAGCTTCTGATAGCTTTATTGGCAACATCTGAGTTACTTAGAGACACATCTGTGGATGTATTTTTTATTCACATCTGAAACACACTGCTTCTGTGTGTTACATCATGGGAAAGTCTGAATACATCAGCCAAGATATCAGGAAGAGAATTGTGGACTTGCACAAGTCTGGATCATCCTTGGGGGCAATTTCCAGATACCTGAAGGGGCCTCGTTCATCTGTTCCATCAATTATACGCAAGTACAAACAAGATGGGAATGTTTGGCCATCATACTGCTCGGGAAGGAGACGGGTTCTGTATCTCAGAGATGAACATGCTTTGGCCCGACATGTGCATATCAACCCAAGAACAAAAGCAAAAGACCTTGTGAAGATGCTGGTGGAAGCTGGTAAGATTGTGTCATTATCCACAGTGAAACGAGTCCTGTATCAACATGGGCTGAAAGGCCGCTCTGCCAGGAAGAAGCCATTACTCCAAAAGAGACATAGAAAAGCCAGATTCATGTTTGCAAATGCACAGGAACAAAGACCTACATTTCTGGAGACAGGTCCTGTGGTCTGACGAAACTAAAATGTAACTCTTTGACCATAATCGTTAGGTTTGGAGGAAAACGTTTGAAAGCCTAAGAACACCATCTCAACTGTGACACACAGGGTGGCAGCATCATGTTGTGGGGTTGTTTTGCTGCAGGAGGGACTGGTGCACTTCACAAAATAGATGGCATCATGAGGAAAGAAGATTGTGTGGCAATACTGAAGCAACATCTCAAGACATCAGCCAGGAAGTTACAGCTTGGGCGGAAATGGGTCTTCCAAATGGACAATGACCCGAAGCTACTGCCAAACTGGTTACAAAGTGGCTGAAGGAGAACCAAGTCCATGTTTTGGAGCGGCCGTCACAAAGCCCTGATCTCAATCCTATTGGAAATTTATGGGCAAAGCTGAAAAGGCCGGAGCGAGCAAGAGACCCCCAAACATGGCTCAGTGACACCAGTTCTGTCAGGAGGAAGGGGCCAAAATTCCTACCAACTATTGTGAGAAGCTTGTGGAAGGATCCAGAACATTTGACCCAAGTCCTACAGTTTAAGGGCAAAAATACTAATGAAATGGAGGAAACTTCTGACTTTGTAGAAAGTAATAAAAATGCCTTAAAAATTCTCCCTCTCGTTATTCTGCATTTGGGGAATAGAAATAATTTTGGTTCCTAATTGACCTAAAACAGGGAAGGTTTATTCTGATTTCATGTCAGAGAGAGAAACCTGCAGATGGGGCTTTATATAGAGGGAGGGAAAAACCATCAAATGGGGCTTTAAATAGAGGGGAGGGAAGAAACCTGCAGATGGGGCTTAATATAGAGGGAGGAGGGAAGAACCTGCAGATGGCGCTTTATATAGAGGGGAGAGAGAAACCTGCAGGTGGTGCTTTATATAGAGGGAGGGAGAAACCTGCAGATGGCGCTATATGGAGAGGACACGGACAAACATGCAGATGGCGCTTTATATAGAGGGAGGGAGAAACCTGCAGATGAGGCTTTATATAGAGGGGAGGGAAGAACCTGCAGATGGGGCTTTTATATAGAGGGAGGAAGAACCTGCAGATGGGCTTTATATAGAGGGGAGGGAAGAACCTGCAGATGGGGCTTTATATAGAGGGGAGGGAAAAACCTGCAGATGGGGCTTTAATAGGGGAGGGAGAAAACCTGCAGATGGGGCTTTATGTAGAGGGGAGGGAGAAACCTGCAGATGGGGATATATATAGATAGGGGAGGGATGAACCTGCAGATGGGGCTTTTTATAGAGGGGAGGGAAGAACCTGCAGATGGAGCTTTATATAGAGGGGAGGGAAGAACCTGCAGATGGGACTTTTATGTAGAGGGGAGGGAGAAACCTGCAGATGGGGCTTTATATAGAGGGGAGGGAGAAACCTGCAGATGGGGCTTTATATAGAGGGAAGGAAACTGCTGGTTTCAGCTGTATATACTAACCTTCTAATGTTATGCTAGTGGAGGCACAACACTCAGATGCACACTTCATCACTCCATGGAACTGATAAACTGTGCATACGAAATGCCTCTCCCTTGTTTTTTTAAATAAATCGTAAAAATAGCATACTAGGTCCAGCGCAGCCAATTTTGTCTGTGAAGCGCGGAGGTCTGAGGGGTAACGATCAGATTCTTCAAGAACCTAGGCTTTGTCTGATGGATGAGACCGATCTCTCTTATAAAATTTCTTGTCAGACCATATTTTTACATGTTTCACATAACCAAACTCTTGGTCTTCTCAGCACTGTCTTAACCATATATTAAATTCTAAAACACGTTCTGCCATTTCTTTCTGATCATGGACTTGTAAAACCCCTGAAAATATCATTGAGTCACTTATGGTCAGGACTGTGGAGTCAGAGTTGGTGCCCATTTTGGTCAAGTCGGAGTCGTTATAAAATGGACCAACCCCCAAAATATATAATAAGTTGGTCCAGTTAGTTCGATGCAAAGAGCAAGAGGCATTGGGTGCGGCCGGTGCTGCTGCTCCCATATCTTCAGCCTCATCACATGAGGAGGGTAATTGATGGTTCCGTGCTTCCTTTTTATGTGACATATAGAGAAAAAGAGGAAAAAAGAGCCACAGAGCGCAGCGCTCCTCGAATATCATCCTTGGTTGAACAGATATTTAAAAGTCAAGGTAGACACGCTCACCTTTTAGTGTTGTGCAATTGCTTCTGGAGGCACAACTCTCCACTGCACATTCCGAGTTCCGGAGTACAGCATAGTCGGCGGTAGGACCGCTGCCTCTTGTCGATCTCCCACTGGGTGAGGACGCCAAGTTCGCGTGGAGTAGATGAAAACTTGAAAATAGGAGTTGTAGTACTACTTCCCTCGGTCTAGCTCTGGACCGAGAATACAAGTCAACCGTAGTAACAGGCGCGAATCCCGCTGTATAAAGTGTAAAACAACGCGTTTCGTATCCAAATAGGACACTTCGTCAGGTCCCATTACTCTGTCCCAAGTCTACACTTCATACAGTCCGGTCACCCTCAAGCAAACGCATTCTCTTTCTCATTCTGTCTTCTATCCCTGAAGATTCGCTAACACTTAGGGAGACCTGTGCGATCGGGTTTTTCACCCTTTTCTGGCATAAAATGCACCTAACTGAGCGGCTACGATGTCTAATGCACTGAATGAATGTGTTTGGCGCATTGTTCGTAAGACTCAACACTTTCTAATGCGCCGAACATGAGGGGGGCATCTGGGGGCGTCGCTCCACACTCGTAATATTAGACACATGTGGTTCAGCAAAACTATTGCATTACTGCTCGGACAGGCAGACCTATTCCAATGTGATCTGAGCCTGAGCCCAAGGAGTCGCAGTGGAGCTAGATTTCCTATTTGGGCAAAAAATGTCCCTTATTTCTCAGCTTAATAATAGTAATTTGTGATGACTATCAAAATATATCAAATTAAATTATTTAAATGTAATAAAAAATGTGATCATATAAAATTAATATAAAACATATATAATGTCCCAAAAATATAAAAATATCTCCTATAAAATGGATTTCAATTTAATAGAATCTAAAACTAATTTTACTGATGATGTCGTTCAGATTTTACAATTTTTTATTTTTTCTACATTATATTTGAAATGTATTTTTGCTGCTTTTCACCCTT
>JAODAL010044526.1:0-32801 GCA_025379985.1 Phyllomedusa bahiana | reverse complement strand
GAAATAAAAATTCATTTAGCGCTTGGAAAATGCACACGCATCTTACCCTTTTTAAAAACTTGTAGCAGACTCAAATCGACAGGTGCATGCTATTCAAAAACCCCCCCTTTTTAAATGCAGATTTTTTTGGGAGGGAAATAATAGACACAACCTCCCCATTTGGGGGGGTCCTGTTTATTCCGTACCAAAAAATTCTGAATCCAAATGAAAATTTCAGATAATTTACCCTTACCTATTACACCCTTCAGAAAATTCCTTTTTGGTTTTGTGTTACAGGGAGCACAAGACATATGTAACAGCCCCATAAAAAGGAAAGTGATATCGGGGGAATTCTATTTTACTCTGAGTGTCACCAGGCATGTAATAAACAACTTCTATAGGAATTTTTCAGAGCAAAAGATTTTTTTAAAAAAAAAGAGGACACGAAAAAAAAAATGAAATGCACAAAAATTAATTTAACAGGGGTATTCCCTAATCACTTTAAAAAATTTTTTTAGAAAAAAGACGTACTGACTTTTAGGGAAACAAAAAAAATAAATAATAGAATAAAAAATGAAGGTGCTTATTTAAAACCCCCATACAAGTCATTTCAATATATAAAGGGTATTATAGTACATTTTTGCCATTTTATACCCCGTTCCTTTTTGAAAATAACAAACAAGGGGTTGCAAATTTGTTCAGAAGCCCCAAAAATTTATTGGTAACATCTTGTCTCCCAGTCTTTATTTAACAAAAACAAAAAATACTCTATTATCAAACTGGATCAGAACTAGTGGTAATTTCCAATGCGGTAGATCAAGATGCGGCACGTGTCAATATATGCAGAAATCTACACATTTTACATCACAAGTTACAAATAAGGAGTATAAAATTAAAAATCAAAATGAACGCCAAAGTTTCAATTGTACACAGAGTTCTGTATTTTTGTAAGTTACAATATATAGGATGCACAGCGAGACACTTGTCTACTCGTATTAGGGAACACTTGTATGATATCACGCATTCCAATTGAGTCCTATCAGGGGACTAAACTTTTGAGGTTCTCACATGGCTCCGGGGAGAGTTCCGTTTTCTCAATTTAAAACATAGGCATAATTGCATAAAGCTAGGCCTCTGGCTACTGCTAGAAGCTTGCTAAAGGGGATCCCCCTTGTACCAAACAGTCCCAAACCCAAATATTGCATAGAAAGAAAAGTATATTTAAAAACTACTTTATTCAAAAACATATAATAAAAAAAGTAACTTTGCATGCTAATTTAGCACTTGGTCCTTTTTAAGTCCATAGACGCAGTAGAGAGCGGGGACCAAAAGTCCATGTAAAAAATCCCCCGGGTGCCACGGTGCTGACCCCCATAGAGGAGAGACGACAAAAAAGGGGAAAAACCCCGTGCCCCCCGAAACGTCACAGGGGTTTTCCCACCTTTTCCTGCTGTTCCCTCTTTTTAAAGGTTAGGGATGTTTCCCTCTGGCACTGAGTTTTTTTTTCCCTGCATAAACACTTATTCCCGCGATTAAACAGGAGAGTGAACAAACATTTCTTCTATGGTGGGACAGTCACTAGATGTAACTGCACTGTAATCACCTAAATGTCTGCAGGCTGTGTACCGGGACCTCCACAAATTTACCCTACCTTCTTCCCCGCTCGCGCTGATATAGGTTACATCCCTAAATCATCTGAACCCCCCTTTCCGTTCAAAGATTTCACACGTGTGCCCCAGTTCTCTGATCGGGCACAACCCATAAGCATAAATCAAATATTTTTTTTTCAGAATAGTAAGTGCTATTATTCATCCTATGTGGGTGGAAAATTTCGGGCTCAGTCCAAGCAATGTCCTCACCACCTCAAGAACACTAGGGGCCCATTGGACTGGCGTAGTGCCCATAGTAACCAATCCGCCATAGCAACCAATCACAGCCCTAGCAAACCAATCACAGCTATAGTTCCAATTGAGCCCTAGAAACCCAATAAAGCCCAAGCAACCAATCCAGTCATAGCAACCCAATCCAGCTCACAGCCCAGACCCCATAGCAACCAATCACAGATCATCAACCAATCACAGCCCAAGAAACCAATCGGCCCAAAGCAACCAATCCAGCTAAACTTTCATTTTTTATACGCTTTGAAAATGAAAGCTAGCGTGTTGGTTTGCTAGGCCCTTATTGGTTGCTATGGCCGATTGGTTGTAGGGCGCAAATTTGGTTGATATGGCACTGACGGGTTTTCTATGGGGGCAAAGGGTTGCATGGCACGTTTGGGTTTGCTATGGGTGATTTTTTGCAATGGGGGGGGTTTGGGTTGCATGGGCTTTGGGGTTGCTATGGACGCAAGGCAGTCCTATATTGGGCATTTTGATAAATAGGCCATGAAGCTTCTGTATCATGCCCCGGGGGGGTTTTCGGGCGCTCCCTGTTTTTACCTATAGAAGTGTTCAGGGAATTTGCCGTCCAGCGTTTGCTTTTTTTGGTTTTCCGGGGCTCATCTGAAATTTCTTTTGGGCCTCCCTCTGCGTCCCCCAGGTTTTGTTGTAATAGTCGGTGACTATGGAGGGGAGGGGCGGCGCACTAATAGGGGGAGTCTGAAGGGGGTTAAAAGCGCCCCCAACTGAGGCGCCCAGTGTGAAAGGGAAGAGGGCCATTAGTCCCAGACAGGGCCAGGCCCTTGGAATTAGGAGCCCAAAGAGTGATGATGAGGCCGGGAGGTTCCTCCAAAAGCACACGCATTCTCCACGCCTGAACTGGCGATACCGGGGAAACAGAAGCTTGGAATCCCTTTCCCCTACAAACTGAGCGTTTAAGGCGATACCAAGACAAAAACAAGCTAGAGGGGAGCCATGAGAGAGTTCTCCAGCCCAGGAGCGCAGGGAGGGAGCGGCATTTTTGGGCATTTCCTATTAAAAGCTGTAGTTTTTTCTTATTTTGGGGCTTTCTGGCTCCGCTTTCTGGAAAACTCTCTCCTCCTTTTCTTCGCTGGGGGAAATCTTTCTGCTTCTTTTTTCCCCTAAATTATTGACGGGCAAAACCAGAAAAAAAACCCATAATATTCCCTGTAATACTGCGCAGTGTGAACACAAGACATTGGGAGATGAAGGACCAGGAGAAGAAAATCTCTCGGGGCCTCTTAGCCTTTTAAATTCCTGCATTTCCCCGGGGGCGACGGGGCCCCTCTTCCCAAACCCCACTCCCTTTTTCCCAGCAGCCTTGGCTTTAGCGTCCAGTGGCCACCCCCCCCCTTGTGCTCCTGTCATACGGGACCAACGGCCTCAAATGTCTTTCCCCCCAAGAGGGAAAGGCGCTGCCCCATCTTTACACGTAAGTGGGAAAGGGGTTTCATCCCCCCACCTCCCGCCGGGCTGACCCAACAGCAATTCCTCCCGATTCCAGGGGTCTACTTCCTGAAACCTTTCCCTGGAATCCGAGACTCTTTTTATGAAAGGGAAAGGGAAACCTGTAAATGCGCTTGTCCCGGGAATTCTGGGGGGAAAGGGGGAAATTTCTTAACCCCTTTAACGCCGCAGCAAATTTTCTCTCCATTGGGAAGGTTTCCCCCTTTCCTTCCAGGAACGTTTCTTGGGGGCTTTTTATCACTTTTTTGGCCGAATTTTGGGGGGGAAAATGACCAAAAAGCTGCATTCTGGTGCCGGGAATTTCTTTCTTCTCGAGTTCCCCGTAGGATAAATTTTGGGAATTTAATGAATGAAGGGGAGGAAGAGCAGGAAAGTGGAGGGGGGGATTTTTTGGTTAAAGGAAAATTGGGGGGGTTTTAGCTTTACTAAGCTTCCCTCCCTCCAAACATCATTAGCCCCCTGCCTCCAATTTAACTATATACGCCCCTGCCCAAATACATCATTATGCCCCTGCCCCATATACATCTATATCGGGCCCCCCCCTGTCCCCTCCTTAAATCCATATACTGCCCCTGCCCCTATAAATCTATAGACTGTCCCCGCCCCAAATTTTTAAATAAATTCCCCTATACTCCCCCTGCCCCCCAAACATCTTTTAGTGCTCCCTGCCCCATATAAATTTTATAAATGCCCCCTCCCCAAAACATCTTATACTTCCCCCTGCCTCCATATTTCATCTATATACTGCCCTGCCTCCATATACTCGATAGTCCCCTGCCCCATATACATTTTTTTTTAAGCTCCCTGCCTCCATAACATCTATTCGCACCCGCCTCCTATACATCTATTAGGCCTGACTCCTTACACTATATACTGCTCCCCCCCCAATACATCTATATCTTCCCCCCGTTGTATTCTCTTATACGCCCCCCGGTCCATAACATCTATAACTGCCCCCCCTGCCTCCAAAACCTATTACTGCCCCAAACATCTATATACTTCCCCTGTTTTATACACTAAACTGCCCCCCGGCTCCTAATATCATAATGCTCCTGCCTCCAAACACTATATACCGCTGACTCCCAAAACTCTATATATGCTCCTGCCCCCAATACATCTATAACTTCCCCCCGTTTTTTATACATCTTTATCTGCTCCTGCCTCCAATACATTTTTAAAGCCCCCCGCCTCCATTTAAAATCTAATACTGCTCCTGCCCCAATACATCATAACTGCACCTCCCTCCATATCTCATAACTGCCCTCTGCCTCCCCTAAATCTAAACGCCCCTCCTCCCAAACATCTATATACTGCCCCCGCCTCCATATACATCTATATACTGCACCCTGCCTCCTTAAAACATCTAATTTCTGCCCCTGCCCCCATATCATTAATACTGCTCTGCCTCCCTATACATTAATTCGCCCCCTGTTTTGTATCTCAATCTGCTCCCTGCCTCCTTACTCTATAACTGCCCCCCGCCTCCTTACATCTATTACTGCCCCTGCCTCCCTTAAGTATACACTGCCCCCATATACATCATAATGCCCCTCTCCCTTTTTTTCCCGGGGGCCCCTATTTTTCCCCTTTTTTTTTCCGCCTCCCAGATTCATTTCCCCCCCCCCTCAAAACCGCCCGGGTCCTTTAAATTTCGGCCCCCCTTCCTTCCTAATTCTTTCCCCCGCCTTTAAACTCAAACGCCCCGCCCCTCAAACCCCCCCGGGTCCATTAACAAATGCTCCCCCTCTTCTCTTATTCGGGCCCCTGCCCCTAAACAAACGCCCCTGCCCCTCAATACCCCGCCCTCCTTCACTTTTCTGCCCCTGGAATCTTAAGCTGGGCCCCCCCTCCCAACTTTATGGGTTTATTAAAATTTTATTTTTATTTACTTTAGCCCCCCCTCTAACAAAAAGGGGCCCCTGCCCCAATTCATAAACTGCCCCCTGCCTCCGGCCAAAGGCTCCCAAACCCGAACGCCCCGGCCCAAACAGATTGCCCCCTCCCAAAAAAAAGGCCCCCTCAAGCCCCGAAACATCTTTTCTGCCCCAGCCCCTTAACAAGGCCACCCCCAAAATTCAAACCCCCCCCCGGGGCCCCCCCTACTCTAATTTCCCCCGGCCCCCCAAAAAAATTTTCCTGGGCCCCCAACACTTACTGCACGCCTCCTTCACAAAATTTTTTTCCCCCCCCCCTAACAAAACCTCCTGCCCTAACACTTTAAATCCCCCGGTTTAACAATGGTCCTCCCCTTTAACAATGGGGGCCCCGGGGCCCCAAAACACTATAACGCCCCCCCCAAAAAAAAGCCCAATACCTAAATTTGCTCCCCCGGCCCAATCACTAATTTTCGATGCCTCCTCCCCAAAGGCCCCTCCTAACAATTCCCCGCCCCAACAATTTGCCCCCTGGAACCATTGGCCCCGCCCCCAATCACCTTTTCTGGCCCTTTTAACAAATGGCCCACTAACAATTTGCCCCCTCCCCCTAACAAAAAGCACCTCCCTCTACAAATTTCTCCCCGGCCCCAAACTCATTTGCCCCCGCCCAAAAACACCAAAGCCCCCGTGATACCTTATGGCTTCTGCCCCCATAACACTAAACTGCCCCCCCTTCAACCTTGGGGGATTTATTTTTAAACTTTGGGGGCACTACCGGGTTTAACAGAGGGGGAAACTACCGGGCAAAAAAGGGGGAAACACCGGCAACAATGGGGGCACTCCCTTTGGCAACAAAAGGGGGCACACCGGGCCCAACAGAGGGGCACAACCTGGAAACCCAAAGGGGGGCACTACCTGGAAAAAAAAAAGGGGACTAAGGGGCCCAACAAAAGGGGGAAAACTACCTGGCAACAGGGGGGGCACCCCTGGAAAAAAGGGGCACTCCCCGGCAACAGAGGGGGAAAAAAACCCGGTTTCCCCCAATGGGGGCACTTCCCGGGCAAAAAGGGGGGGCCCAACTACCGGGGCAAAAAGAGGGGGCACTACCTGGCAAACAGAGGGGCACTTCCTGGAAAAACAGAGGGGGGCACTCCGGCAAAAAATGGGCATTACCGGGCAACAGAGGGGCCCACTACCTGGCAACAGGGGGGCACTACCTGGCAACAGAGGGGTCACTACCGGGCCAACAAAGGGGGCACCCCGGGGCAAAAAAAGGGGGGCACTACCGGCAAACAAGGGGGGCACCCCCGGCAACCAATGGGGGCACTACCGGGCAACAAGGGGGGCACTACCTGGCAACAATGGGGGCACAAACCGGGGCAACAATGGGGGCACTCCCTTGGCAAACAAAAGGGGGGCACTACCGGGCCCTAACAGAGGGGGCACTACCGGGGCTAACGGTTTGGGGAAACTACCGGAAACCCAAAGGGGGGGCAAAACCGGCAACCCAAGGGGGGGCCCCTTCCCTGGCAACCCCAAAAGGGGGCCCCTACCCTAACAAGGGGGGCACCTACCGGCTAAAAAAGGGGGGGCACCTACCTCCCCTAAAAATTTTGGGCTCTCCCCTGGCTACAGAGGGGGCATCTACTTTGGCTACAAGGGGGCATCACCAGCCTGTAAGGGGCACTACCGGGTTTAGGGGGGGCAAATACCGGGCTAAAGGGGAAACCCTACCTGGTTTTCCCTTCCCAAAAGCCTTTAAAGCAGTTGGGGTGGGGGTGGTGTGGTTTTTGGGAAGGGGGCGTGGAAATACCGACAAGAGGGGCGTGCCATGCAAATTTTTTTTGCCGGGCGCCCAACGCGCCCCCCCAAAAAAAACTCCTCTTTTTCCAATTTTCAAAAGTTGGCAACTTTTAAACCTAAATATGCCCCTGCCCCCCATATCTTTAAATAAACGGGCCCCCTCCCCTTCCATATCCCCATCACATACTGTCCCCCCCAATGTACATCTTTATACTGCCCCGCATCCATATACACATATACTGCAGCCTCCCTCCTATCATCTATATCGGCCCCTCCTTCTATAACATCTATTACTGCGCCTTTCCTGCCATATAATCTATAATGCCATGTTCCATTTACTCATACACTCCCCCCTGCCTCCATTCTCATATACTGCTCCTGCCTCTATATACATTATTATATGCCTCCTGCTCCAATACATCATACATCCCCCTCCCTCCTTTTAAACATTATATTCTCCCCTCCTCCCTCCATTACATCTATACACGCCCCTGTCTCCATCTACTCTATTTTCTGCAACCCCCCCTCCAATACACTATATACTGCCCCCTGCTCCCCATATACATCTATTACTGCACCCCCCCTCTTAAAACTCTATATCCCATCTTCCTCCCATATACTCTAATATGCACCCGCCTCCAATCTCTTTATACTCCCCCTACCACTCTATATACTGTTTCCCTGTCTCTAGACATTATATATGCACCCTCCCTCCATATAATTTTAAAACTGCCCCCTGTTTTCCAAATACTCTATATACTGTTTTCCCTGCCACAATACATTATTACTGCTCCCCCCTCCAAACCCTTTTTATACTGCCCCCCTCCCTCCAATACTGTCCGCTTCTCCTAAAATCTATTACTGCTCCTGCTTTTCATATACATCTATAGGCCCCCTTCCCTCCATAAAAACAAAATACTCCCCCTGTCCTAATACAATCAATATACGCACCCAAGCCTCCATATATTCTATATAGTCCCTGCATCCAATACATAATATTTCCCTTTTTCGTTAATTTCTATATACTGCACCCTGCCTCCATATAATCTATATACTGCACCCTGCCTCCATATACATCTGTATACTGCCCCCTTCCTCCATATACATCTGTCTACTACCCCCTGCCTCCATATACATCTATATACTGCTCCCTGCCTCCATATACATCTGTTTACTGCCCCCTGCCTCCATATACATCTACATACTGCACCCTCCCTCCATATACATACTGCACCCTCCCTCCATATTCATCTATATACTGCACCCTCCCTCCATATACTTCTATATACTGTACCCTCCTGTCATATACATCTATATACTGCACCTGCTTTCTTATTCATCTATATACTGCACGTTACTGTAGTAGCAGTATGTTTGGATCTATGTGGACATTATGTAGAGACTAGTGTTGAGCGATTATTATCGACAAAGTTGAAATCGGCACGGTTTTTATGTTGATCGGATTTTTTCGATCACGCGATAATTTAGGTTAAAATCTGCGCATAATCTATTAATATCGCACCTTTTTTCGGCGCTTCCTGTATTTTGGGGGCCCAGCAAATTTCAGCTTAGAGAATAGAGCAGGGTGAGTAGGTGTTCACGTCATGACGGGGATGGTATGGTTGTGATTGGCTGGAAAAATCACATGACCTCTTTTTACATAGAACAGCCTTCTGTTCATGATCAGTGTTTTGTCTGTGTATCATAAAGCAGGACCTGTGCTCGGTCTCTCCAAAACAGCTCAGCGAAACTGTTCTATTTGTTCACACAGACAGCTATGCTTTTAGCTGTGAACATTAGAACTTAGGTAGATTAGAGATTTGCAGTTTTTAGTTACTTAGGCTGAGAAGTTTAAAGGAGCATCTAGCGCTGTACAGCCGTGAGGGGGGAGGGGGGTAGGGGGGCTGCGGGCAAACACAGACAGGCAGGCAGGCTCTTTAAAGGAGAGTGGATATTGTGCAGCCCAGACTGTGTTTAGACCCTGCATTGCAAAAGGGTTTTTTATTAACACTTTTTGGCCAGTTATTTGGTGAAAAAATTACTTGTATGTTGTGCAGCCTGTACTTATATTAGGATACAGATCTTTTCTAGTAATTGCAGGTGTATTTGATAGGTGCAAAACTCAACTTTTATTATCCGTATACATTTCAAATAGGTGTTTTTTTTACTTTGTTGCGGCCCAGCTTTGTTCATAGAGCCACCTTGCACTTAAATTTTAATACGGCAATTTTGTAATCACTGCAGGTGTATTTGATAGGTGCTAAAAATACCTTTAATCATCCGTATACATTTCAGATAGGTGTTTTTTTCACTTTGGCGCAGTCCAGCTTTGTTCATAGAGCCCCCTTGCACTTAAATTGGAATACGCAGTTTTGTAGTCACCGAGGGTTTTATTTGATAGGTGCAAAAACCAGTTTATATCCGTACACTTTTTAAACTTATTGTTTTCACTTTGGCGCAGTCCAGCTTTGTTCATAGAGCCCCCTTGCACTTAAATTGGACTACAGCAATTTTGTAGTCACCGCAGGTGTATTGATAGGTGTAAAAACCCGTTTGTTATCCGAATAGTTTTTAAATAGCTGTATTGCACGTGGTGCGGCCCTAGTTTTTTTCAAATAACCACGTTGTATGACAATTCTGATAGAAAAATTTTCTAGCAACTGTTCTCGTTTGTCATTGCTGCAAAAAACACAATTTCTCATCCGTGTAACTTCTGAATAGTTTTATTGGGCTCGTGAATCTCAGTTTGGCGCAGATAGCGCACTTGTATGATATTTTTTTTGAAAACTATAAATTCCTGTCCTACTGGGCAGTTGTAAATCCCTGGGACTGAAGGAAGAACACTGTTGATTTTGTCTCACGGTTCTTCCACCAGACCGCATTTCACAGGTATTTCAGTTTCTAATCCTAGTTGGCTGTAGGAAATTAGAGGGATTTAAGAATAGCTGTGATTTGCCGTCTTTTAATAAGAGACTGTTAAGCGAGCAAAGAGGGGGGTAGGACATGGAGGTAGAGGTATGAGAGAAGGTGCTCCTTCCAGTGCTGGCGACAACACGCAAGCCAGCAGATCGTCAGTTGCAGGACCGTCAGACCTGTCATCACTGGGTCAGGGCCCTGTGAATCTCAGTAACGAACAGCGCCGCCAATCTGTTCTTCAGTGGTTAATGCAACCTGCATCCAGCAGTCTTACCTCCTCGTCCTCCCAGTCACGGCCACAAATCTATGGGTCAGACAGGTTTGAGGGTCATGGCCCAGGATAGGGATAGTCAATGTCCAGTTCAGCTAAAATGGCGGTTCAAAGACTCCTTCTCCCGGCACTTTTTAATCTGTGGTTCAGACAGGTTTAATGGTCATACTGCAGTCCAGGACAGATATAGTTAATGTCCAGTTCAACTAAAATGGTGGTTCAAAGACTCCTTTTTCCGGCACTTTTTAATCTGTGGGTCAGACAGGTTTAGGGTCATGCTGCGTTCCAGGACAGGGATAGTCAATGTCCAGTTCAAGTAAAAAAGATGGTTCAAATAATACTGCCTCTGGCACTTTTTAATTTGTGGGTCTTGCAGGTTTAAGGGTCATGCTGTTGGTACCAAGACAGGGATAGTGAATGGTCTGTGACTTTTTTTCTGTGACTTTTATAACCTAAATTTTGTTGCCTAAGATGTAGCACGTATCCATTTGACTGTTGTGGATGTTATTCCCGCTTCTCCAGCCCTGTTTGGGTGTAAGAATGAAGGTGTTGTTCCTCTCCCATAACTTTAATGGTCAAACGGCGATAATAGATTATCGCCTATCGGAAATCGTCTTGATAATTGCCGATATCGACTATCGACCCGATGATGATAGTCGACGTAATCGCTCATCACTAGTAGAGACAAGAACAATGAGAATCATTTTATTTTGTGTTTCAGTCTTTTCTCATTGACTTCTGACAAAGGGGCTCAACTAAGGATGCGACACCAAGTGCCAAAAAAATCCAATACATTTTTGGTACGATTAGTGGCGTACAGTAATGTAACTGATATAAGGGGTAATCTGGGACTAGATAGTCTAAACCTGCTCCAGATCACTCAGCTCTATGATCAGGGCCGTCTCTTCCATTGGGCCAGGTAGTCCCTTGCCCGGGGGCCCTCGAGCACAGGGGGGCCCTTGAGGCCCGGGGGGCTGCCTGCCCGACCCAATGGATTCTTTCACTGCCGCAGGCCAGACGGACACAGTTCTTTCCGCCCTGCCTGCGCAGCTGCGCTGTGCTTCGTTACTTGTCCCGGGCTCCCGGGCTGCGCAGGCAGGGCGGTGCGGGCTGCGGCGGTCAGAGCGGGGCTTTACAGTTCACAGCGCAGGCAGGGCGGCGCCGCCTTTCTTCGCTGCGGCGCCCACAGGCCAGTCCACGCAGCAGCTCCTAAGTTATGTAAAATGCCCACAGGCCAGTCCACGCAGCAGCTCCTAAGTTATATAAATTACTACGTGGTCTGGTCTGGGGACACAGGATGGATGTCCATGACCCATATAGCCCCTCCATCATGTGGTCAGCCATCCGGTGCCCACAGACCAGACTACGCAGCATTTTATATAACTTAGGAGCTTCTGCGTGGACTGGCCTGGGGACACAGGATGGCTGACCATGACCCATATAGCCCCTCCATCATGTGGCCAGCCATCCTGTGGCCCCAGACCTGGCTACGCAGCATTTTATATAACTTAGGAGCTGCTGCGTGGTCTGGTTGGGGGGCCCAGTGCACAGCTCTGCCCAGGGGCCCATAATGCTGTTAAGACGGCCCTGTCTTCATAGTCAGTTGATATCTGCGGGCTTCTGGCCTAGCTCGGCCCACTGTACCTGCCAGAAGGTGCCAGATCGCTAGGAGCACTTGCAGAGTAGTCATGAAAATCTGGTTACCTAGAACTTGGGCCCATCCTTGCTACAGGCTGCAGTTAGACTAACATCATACTGAGTGTATCCCAGGGGAGACTAAGGAGAAACACCACCACCACTATCACAGTAGACACCCCATTCACTGTGTGATGTTCCCAGAGGAGCAGAAGAGGTTTGGAAGAAGCCACCATGACCTACTACAACCCCCATCCTCTCCTCTGCTGCCTCTGGGTCACCACACTGGCCCTAATAAATAATCTCCATAAAATTTTCCATGTGGAAAATACTTTTTACAGGGCTCCTCTTTTCTATGCTTGTCTTTCACTCATACTGGTTCCAACAACCACAAAAAAGTTATTTTAAGGCCAGTTTCGTACATGTAGTTTTTATGTATTTTACTTAGCTGAAGCCATAAGAAGGTTCTAGGGAAAGAAAAAGTGCAAATGACATCCTACGATGTTCTTCCTCACCCTATAGCTTTGTCTTAGCAAAAAAATAGAGAAGAAATATAATAACATTTTTGGCAAAAAATGATGCCCCATACATGACCATCCTGTTGCCCTCCGCGTGCTTGTGTTGGGGGCATTAGCTTCAGGGATTTGGGGGATGGGGCACCCTTAAAGGGGTTATGTGAGAAACCCCGAAAAATAAGAAATCTAATGGGTGAAAAACCCAAAAATAAGCAGAAATATCTGTCCCCAAACCAGTTTTGTGAACAACTTAGAGACCTGTTATATACATAAAATTTCTTTTTTGAGCTTTTCCCCCCACGGGCCAGTGGGGGGTAATTTTCTAGGGGGCTGTGTAATACTACATTTCCCCCCAAAAACCTGTTCCCCCCCCGCGGCTGGCAAGCCCCACCCTCTTGTCCTAACCCGCCTCAGTCTGCGCCATCACTGGCTGTACAGAGACACAGGTTTTTTGAGGGCAGCCCTCACATAAGGCGGTATGAAGGGCTTGTCCCCCCGGCAACCCGGTTTTTTTGGGGGGTTTTTAGCGGTTTTCGGTTTTGAAAAACCGTCTGAAAAACCGCCGCAAAGTTTTTCAATGGCCTATGGAAACCCGTGCAGCCGTCCCAATGCCCCCCAACTGCGGGTTTTCGCTCGGCGGTTTTTCGATGGCGGCCCCGGCCCCAGAAAACATTAAACCCGTTCATTCTTGCCCCGGTTTTTGGGCGGTTTATGAACATTTAAAATTTGAAGGGGGAGGGTTTTTCTTTTCTAATCGGGGGGAAAAAAGCTTTCCCCAGGGGGCCGTGTGCCGGCAAAAAACAGTGAAAATTCCAGTGGAAAACCCCACAGTATTGCCTGTGCTGGTGAACGGCCCCAAACAGTGCCCTCATCTAAAAAAATAGAATTATTTGCATTATTTATTATTGTTTTATAATTTTAGATTTTTTTTATGATCTTTTTGTGTGTGTATATATATATTTGCAAACTTTTTAACATGTAATAAAGTAATTCTGTTTTTATCGCCACCTTTACAATTTGATTGTTAGAAGTTATTTATTATTTATATATATATATATATTTAATTATAATTTTATATATATTTTTATTATTAGGGGTAAATAGAGAAGCCAGGGCCCCAAAAAACAAAAATTTTACATGGGGCCCCCCCCCCCCTCCCTTGCCACCCCGCACAAACATTTACAAGGGCTTGTGTTAGTAATGTAGATATACAAGGGGGTAAATACCCCCCCCATACTATCACCCCCATATGTACAAAAAAAATCCACTATACCAAGGTAAACTTACCAATAAAATTATACATATGGGGCCGGATTATAGCCAGAACAAGGCCCCAAAATTACCACCCCCATAGTGACTGAATTTAAAACCCCTAACTATTACTGACAGTAAAAAAAGACCCTAGTAAGCCATTAATGAAAAAATGTTTAAAAGGCTCTGAGACTGTATATAACTCCATACAGTGACCATAAGTGGGAGATAGCAGTGTACACAGCCTGGCAGACTTTTTGTGATTCAGTGCAGTTAATCTTGTGATAAAAGGGGAGTTTCTCTGAGAGTCGTTTGATTTCCCCTTTGTTCTGATCCCGGTCCGACCCCCATGATGACTTTTCCCGACCCTTGTCCTGGGATTTAGACACAAATATTGGAATCCTGACATTTCCGCCCCCCCCCCCCTGGTTATGGGGTCCATTTAGGGAGGGGGGGTTTTTGTGGGTATATGGGGCCCAAAAGGCAAGGTTTTTGGAGCCAATAGGTGCCCCTTAGGCAGGAGGGTTTAGATAGGCTTTTGGGGGCCCCGATAGGCCAGGTTTAGGTAGGCAATCGAGTCCCCATATAGGCAGGCAGGGTTTAAGTAGCTATAGGGAGCCATACAGGTAGACAAGGGTAAGGTGGGCTATAGGGGCCATATAGGTAGGTCGGCAAGGTTTAGATAGCTATAGGACCCCATATAAGTAGATAGGCGGGCTGTGGGGGGGCTATATAGGTAGGCAAGCTTTAGGGGGCTATAGGAGCTATATAGGCAGGCTTAGGGGGCTTTAGTAGGGCGGGCGGGGGGGGGGCTTTAGCTCGGCTGGGGTGGGCTTTAGATAGGCAGGCTTAGGGGGGGCTTTAGATAGGCAGGCTTAGGGGGGCTGTAGATAGGCAGGCTTAGTGGGGTTTTAGATAGTCAGGCAGTGCAGGTAAAATAAGAAATCAGTTACTTAGCTCGTTTCACGCTCCCCCGATGCGCCGCGGCCTCTCTGCTCAGCGCAGGTGGCACGATGATGTGATATCACCGCGTGCGCCCACGTGATCACAGAGAGCCGGCAGGGGAAGTATCAGAACGGCAGCTCTCCGCTCTGCTATCTCCATGCAACGCTGCCTCTGAATGCTCCGGCCAGAGGGCCCGAGCGTTCAGAGGCAGCATGCGCCAGGCCCCACAGCTCCTCGCCCGCCTCAATGAACTATTATGTTCACTGCCAGCGGGCCCAGGAGTGGCATTACAGGGGTAGCAGACATGATAGCAGCTGGGCCACGGGGCAGCTGCTACGTTTGCTACTCCGGTAGTTGCGCCCCTGTGTATATATATATATATATATATATATATATATATATATTTATATAATATAAAATATATAACAACGAAAAACACACACACATATACAGTGTCCCTTTACATTTTAGTATATATATGTATATTTATACTTTGCATGTTTATATAATGTCCTTTATAAGGTATTTTTTTAACCACATTCCCCAAAAGAGATCTAAAAGTCCCTTGGGTTGTATGTTATATATTACAGAGAGGAGAGGAAAATGTGGTAAAAAAATCTGTAAATACACAAACATTTGCTATTTATTGTGTGTTATAGGTGTACATTGCAATGGGGAATGTATTCATGTGATATTTGTTTCATTTATATTTTTGAATAAAATTAATATTACACAACACAAAATACCACACACTATAAAAACCCCAATGAAAAAAGAATTTGCAATTATAAATATTTATATATAAAATATATATATTATTTATATATTATATTTACATACACAAACACATGCTTTATTAAATATTTAAAAATACATTTGAATATATAATAACATATACACACATATATTACACCAAAATATATAATATATTTTTTAATAGATCATTCGAATATATATATATTAAAACCATATACACACACTATTATTTATACACACACAATATATATTTAATTATTATCACACATACATTTAATAAAAACACCACCCCAAATGTGTATATAATATAATATATTATATACACACAAAACTCACAAACACAGAGAATTTTAAAAAAGAGAGAGGAGCACACACACACATACATATATACGCAAAACACATAAAATAGATAGATACAACATATATAATATATATATATATATATTATATATATATATATATATATATATCTTGTGAGCTTGCACAGCTCTGGGATCACGTCACAAGTCCTTCAGGCATGAGGCAGAGGCAGAGATCTGGTACAAACGGTTTCTTGCTTCTGTGTGTTTATTGCACAAGAAAAAAAAACGGATGGCAATACATGCACAGCAAACATAGAAACATAAACAAAACTCCTGCTCAGTCTGAGCGCTTTACTATACATAGGTGTAGTTCCCTCACTAGCACCTTGGGGAGACGGAGTAGCAGACACTGGCTTCCAGCAGTGTGACTGTCTTCAGCCCAGAAGGTAGACTGGAGATACAGCCCACCCAGTCAGCCTACCTGCTGACCTTATATACAGCAGGAAATCCCGGAGTGGACTCATGGGGAGTAAGCACCCACCCTCCCTCTATGCTTACTCCCAATGAAAGGCCGACCCAGGAATGGCGGATCCCCTTTACAAAACATTACAACTTAAATGTTTGTCGACAGTCTGTACTGTCGACACCTATTTAACATGGGCCTTTCAACTCCACCAAGGCTCCTTACCTTGGTGGCATGTGTTTTGCTCTCCCCAAAGGCTTACGCCCAGAAACCTGGCTGGGATATACACACCATTGCAGACCTTTCCAGCTGCGCCTTACAATATATAAACACACACATACATATATAAAACAACACATACATGTATATACAGTGGTGTGATTGTGGTGAACTAGACATGTGAAAAGAAGTTTAATTGTTTTAACTTTGAGTATCCAAGAAACGTTTAGCTCGGGCAGAGCTGTTTACTTTGATAAGGCTGCCGAAGCAACGTCCTCAGTGAAGACGATCAGTCAGAGCCATTCCTCAGATTTCTTTTATTCTGACTGAGCACAGCGCATGCTCAGACAGGACCAGGAAGTAAGTTTCAGAGCCCGTCCTCAGTACTCTGGACGGAGGATGGGTTTCTATAGCAGGAGGAGCCCAGCAGCCACTTTCCACTTCTGTACTTTTGAAACCCTTGTTAAAACGAGCAGACTGTGCTTATTAACGGTATTTAGTAATTTTATTATTATGACATGTAGTTTGCAGATTTTTTTTTTCTTCTATTCCCGGAGAACCCCTTTAATAGTAGTGACTGGCAGGTCACTTTATGATCATTCAAGTAGAATATTATTAGAAACGAGAGAAGACAGGTATACTGATACATGAACCCATGAAGATGCTGGCCTCAACAAAAAGTGGAAAAGTGCAGGAAAAAAGCTCGGTGGCCAAATATCTCATTCTAATGGTGCTTTATCAAGATTTTTTTTTTTTCCCAAACACTGTTTTACTAAAACTAAAAATTTAATTTTGCTAGATGTCTGCAATCTGTATGGACATATTAAAATAGGAATGTACTAGAACATTTTTTTAATTTTCAGGGTTATATTAGTTAATAATAAAGTTTTCTTTATTTTTGGAGGTGCCCAACAAAAGCTCCTGGGAATCTAAAGTTTTTTCAAAACTAAAGCAATGAGGGGGAAAATCACACAAGACAAAAAATGGGGGAACAACTGTTATCCCAGAAAAAAACCCTTATCCTTCCCCCCAAAAATCTGTCATTGATTCGAAAAGGAGGCCTGTTTACACAAAAAGACAAGTTTCAGGGGAAAAGAAACAAAAGACAGACCAAGGGAGAAGCCATTTTCTTTTTCAGATGTGGAAAAATTTTATTGTGAAAATCAACTCTTGTTCAACTGAAAGACCCCCCACAAGAAGAAGCCTTTTTCATTTCAAAATGGGAAAATGTTTTAATAAAAATCATGCTTTTTTCGACATGAAAGAACTACACGGGGAGAGAAAGCCATTTTCATTTCGAATGTGGCAAATTTTTACTGAGAAATCATGTCTTGTTTACAGAAAGAACCACACAGGAGAAAAAGCCATTTTCATGTTCAGAATGGGGGGAAAATTTTTACTCGGAAGTCAAGTCTTGAGAACCCATGAAAAAACTCACACAGGAAAAGCATTTTCATGTTCAAATTGGCAAATATTTTACTGTGAATTCAATTTTGTTACACATAAAAGAACTCACAAGGAAAAAGCCTTTTTTCATGTTCAGAATGTGGCAATTTTTTACTGTGAAATCAAGTCTTGAAAAACCAGAAAAAAACCCCACAAGGAGAGAACCTTTTTCATTTTCACAAGTGGAAAATTTTTTTACTGTAAAATATGTCTTGTTAAATAAAAAGAACTCACCAGGAAAAAACCTTTTTCCCCGCTCAAAATTGGGGAAAAAATTTTTAAATTTTAAAAAAGTTTTGAAGCCATGAAAGAACTCACACAGGGGGGAAGCCATTTTCATGTTACAATGGAAAATTTTTTTTTTCAAAAATCACTCTTGTTCAACATGGAAAAACCACAGAGGGAGAAGCCTTTTTCCCCGCTCAGAATGTGAAAATTTTTTTACTATAAATTCACTCTTATATACATAAAAAAAATCACACAGGAGAAAACTTTTCTTGCTCAAAGTTGGAAAAGGTTTTAAATCAGAAATCACATCTTGAAAACCATAAAAAGAACTAACAGGGAAGGGGCCTTTTCCCTGCAAAATGTGAAAATGTTTTAATTTAAATCGGTTTGAAGCCATAAAAGAACCACAAGGGAGAACCTTTTTTCCCCTCCAGAATTGGAAATGACCTATAAATTCACTTCTTAGTATAAAAAAAAAAAACTCACACAGAAAAAAAAGCCTTTCCCCCCCCTGCTCAAAATGTGAAATTTTTTAATTAAAAATAAAGGGTCTTAAAGGGCCTGAAAGAACTCACACGGGGAGAAAAGGGCCTTTTTCCTGCACAGAAGGGGAAAAAATGTTTTAATCAAAAATCACATTTGAAACCATGAAAGAACTCACACAGGGGAAGGCTTTTTCATGTTCAGAATGTGCAAATCTTTCACTATGAAATCAACTCTTTTTCAACACAAAGAACTCACACAGGAGGGGAAAAGCCATTTTCCTGCTAGAATGGGGAAAGTTTTAAAAAAAAATTTCAAAATCGGGTCTTAGAAGTCAAAAATAACTCATGTGGAGGAACCCATTTTGTTTAAAATTAAAAATGTTTTACTTTGAAATTCCATTTTCCACTCAAAAACCAACAAGAATACTTTGGATCCCCCAAAAATTTTGAGAGATGAAATGCCCCTTTTTTAGGGGCGGCATGACTTCCTTTTAAATTTGGGGAAACATGATTTTGTTTTTAACCTCTCCTTTAAGAGGGGTTCACTGTTTTCATTACTGATGTGCCTTTTGAATGCGATTTCTTGTAAAATTTACTTTGACTTGAAATTGGGTTTTATTAAAACCGTAAGCTTTTTTTTTGTTTCTTTTGTGCAGTTGTAAAATGCAACAAATTCAAACCCGCTATGGTTGTATAAAAAATCAGGGCGGTGAGTCAGAGATTCATCTCTAAAATTTCAGTTGCCCCCCAGCTCTCCCCCCTCCTTATACCTGATAAAAGGGGGCAAAAAAAGACCTGGGATCAAACACTGGAAAAAATCCGAAGAAAGGGTTTCACTGCTACAAGGACAAGTGGTGCCGGCTTTCTTGTCTCTATAGTAATTTTTGCTGAATTCCAAAAAAATTCTCAGAATTTCCCAAAGAAAAGCAGCAACAGCTAAGCATAAGGTTTTTTTCTTGTGATAAGAAAGGGGATCATCAAGATTCTTTCAAGCCTTAACCATTATGACCGCCCATAATTTTAAACATTTCTACATTTTGGGGAAGGAAGTATGTAAAATTAAAAAAAAAAAACAAAAAAAAATGAAAATTTTTAAAAAAAAAAACTTTAAAAAGACACAGCATTTGATTGACACAACAAACCCGAAACTTTAATCCCCTATAAAAAACACCTGATGGCGCTACCTTTGTGTGGGAAAAAAAAAAAAAAGGAAAACAGACACTTTTTTTTTTTTTTTTACCATTTTTCTACATAAAAATACTTACTATATAATAAAAAAACTGCAAAAAAGCCCCACAAAAAAACAAAAAAGTGAGAAAAAAAAGTAGAAAAAATCCAAAAGCAAGAAATTTTTATAGCGTTTTAGACCCCGGTTTGGGAAATAAAAAAAATGACCCCGGAAGGGGGTAAACGGGCCCGGTCAGGAAAATGGTTAAGTTGGGAAGTCTCCAACACTCAGGATAGGGGCATCCCAAAAATTCATATTCTTTCGAGCCAACACCAAAACATTAAAAGAAGTTGGAGTAAAGGTGGGGAAATGTTTTTTCCCGGAAGAGACAGTCGATGGATGGAGATCTATTTTTTTTAAAAAAAAAAAGGGGGTTCTACCTTTTGGGAATCCTTTTTCCGCTTATAGCTCGCCATGAGCCTGCCAAAAAAGAACAGGGGGATGGTGGCGCTTATGACTATTCCCCCCTAAAATTCCCAAATACACACTTTTTTTTGGTTCTTTATTTGGGAACTCCCCATAAAAATGAACCAATGAAAAGGGCAAGCGCAGCCATCTCCCCTTTCTCTGAGGGCGGGGTTTTTGTGAGGTAGAGTTGGCCCTTTAAAAATATACAGTTAAAAAAAATATTTATTAATGACAAGATAACAGATCTAGATCACCGTGAAAGGTGCACCCCAGGTCCTTACTTTTAATCTTAAAGGATTTTTCTTACGACTTTCCGCCTGTCAGTAGCCTGGGAGTTTAATGGGGGCGTGCTTCTTGGGCTTTTCTTCGCTCCCTCTTCCCCCCTCCCATCACACACAGGCACTCATAACTTCTATACGGGGGGGGGGGAGGGGTTTGCTGCAGAGTTCACCCTGTTGTGCCTGCCTAGGTCTGTTTCAGGAGAGGGCGATCTATGAGTGTAGAGAGGAATGTGAAATGGTGTGCTAAACGAGCAGAGGGGATGCGTGTTCCTAATCCCCGCTTAGCTTACAAGTTCCCCCTCTCCCGAAAAACAAAAGGGGAATGTTACATACTCAGGGTGTCCATAATACAGGGGGCATAAAGTTTCCCATCCTGATCTGTATAGTATTTTATAGTACAGTTTTCCAAAAACACATCATGATTTTAGTAACAGAAGGGGCACTGCTGCCATCTTCTGGTAGAACAGGAGGGAACGGCACACACAGGGTTAATCCAAGCACACAGACCCAAGTCCTCCCCCCCCCCTTCCACACAGAAGCATTCTGGCTGGAGGGGCCTCTCTCGGGACCTTTTTAAAAGGGTGAGAGTCATTCAGACCGACAGCCAGAAAGATAAGGGATCAACAGGTTGTACTATAGAAACTTCAGAAGGATGTAGTAAACAAAAGGGGCTAACTAAAAAAATTGGACATTGAATGAACATTATGCAAAGCGCTTGTTTTTTAAAGATTTTTAATTAAACCAATCATTTTTAGCGAGACAACCCCCTTTTAAAAAAGAATCTAGATTCAGAAATACTTTTTAACCTTTTTTTAAAAAAAAAAATATATTTATTTTACAAACTTCAAAAGGTCAAAAATTTTTACAATTTTCAAAACTAGTACTTTCCCTTGGTGTCTTTTGTTAGAATGTAAAAAGGAACCCTTCTTTCATTCGAGACCCGGGTTTGGCTTCAATGGCTTTTTCCCCTTGGCTAGCATATGGGCCCCCTACCACATGGTTTCCAAAGGGCTTTGGCTCCCCCAGGTTCCACCACGTCTTCCCCCCACCCCTTCCTTAAAACACTTCTCCGTGTGGGGGTGACTCTCAGTTGGTAGGCATTATAAAACCAATGGAATACAGCAAAATATTAGGTTCAACCTTCTTTTTTCCACCTTTCTATGTCATTGGGTAAATATTCCAAACTGGTATTGGGCCCATTTCCAACCTTTTAAAATGCAACCAGACATTTTTATTTATACCCATGAATGCCCCGTGTGCTTGTGTATAATTTATAGTCATCATTTTCACCAAAATTTTTTAAATTTCTGTACAATTTTACTCTTGAAACCTTTTAACAGCCTCCCAAGGGATATTACAAAGTTACAAAACCCCTTTAAGAAATTTTATGAAGAAAAAAGATGCAAATAAGCTCCTCTCCAGCCCAACCAAAGTCAACTCCACAAGGCTCAGAGATTTAGCGGGAATTTCTCCCCCTTTTTTCCGGGGGTAAGTTGGTAGCTATATATAACTTAGGATGCTCGATGATACAATGTCTTAGATTGTCTGGTAGAACCTACGGAAATATTTTAATTTAAAACTTAATAGCTTTTAGCTGGGGAGTGAAATGGGGCTTTTTCCCCCAAGACGGGCAGGTGCCCTGTTTTTAAACATCCAATTATACCAACATAGAAAAATAAGACCCCCAGATCCATTCACTTGTTTTGTTGGGGAGGAATTGCTCGTGGGGGTGTAAACTCTCCAGTGATATCCAAAAAAATTGGGGATAGGGGATCCCATAAAATCTAAACACTTTATGTATCCCCTAAAAAGCCTCAAAACAGTTCACAAACTTAGAGTTTCAGACCTTTCCACAGCACACAAACCGGTCAGGAAAAATAAGCGGTTTCTCCCCCTCCAGGGGGGCCGGGCTTTTTTAGATGAAAAAAAATAGAGAAACCATTAGGGCCTGTTGGTGGTGAGACCAAAGAAATAAACGATTTAGCTGGGAGATTTTTGGGATATTTCCATTATTTACCCGGGCATCGTTGGGGTCTAATCCCAGCAACTGTATTGTGCCAAACCCGAATCCTTTTTCCCTTTGCTTTAAATTTGTTTTGTTTTTTTTCTAAAATTGCTTTATTTGCTGTTTGTTTCCCTTTATTTCATTATTCTTCTTTTGGGTTATTCCCAGTCTTGTCTCGGCCATTACAGTTTTTTCCTATTCAATTTTCTTCTTTTTTTTTTTTTGTTTGGGTTCCCTTTAATTCCAAATAGAAGGGGGTTTTTTAAGGTTTTTCAATTGAGGCCTTTAAATATTGGGGGTTTTTCTCCCTATTTAGGGGTATTTCCCCCTTTTTATTATTGGTTTTTAAATAGGGTTTGAAATATTTTGCTTAGATTGGGGTTTTCCTAATTTATAGATTTTTTCTGTGTCCTTTTTGGGGAAAAGGGGGTGTTTTTTCCGCGGGTTTCTTCGGGAAAGGCTTTTAATTAGTGCCCTTCCCCCCCCACAAAGGGGGCTTTTTTTTTGTTTGGTAAGGAATTTTAAAATGGTTTTTGGGAAAATTTTTGGGGGGGGGCCCATTTTTAATAAAGGTTTAAAGGTGTTAACTTTTTGGGTTATTTGGAAATAATTTGGAAAGGCCCCAAAGTTTTGGGGCCTTCCCTCCTTGTTCAGGATTTTTTTAAAAATTTAAATGTTTTTTTTATAAAGGGCCAAAAACCCCCCAAATTTGCCTGGATGCGGTTTTCCCGGGGCCTTTTAAAATTTACCAAAAACCAAAAAACAATTTTTACACTCCCCACGAACCCAAATGGGAGTGGGGCGCCCCCCAAGGGGATCCGCATTTGGGTTTTGAAGAAAATTATAATGGGGGTTTCCCGGTTTTTTTCCCCCCCAAATCTTTTGGGGGTCTCATTGGTCAGTTTTTGGGTCCCCAGGGAATAAATTTTAAAAAATGGAGGGTCCCATTTTTATGCCATCCTATTGGGAATCATTTTTTGAGTTTGGGGCTTGGATTTACATTAAGTTTTTTTTTCTTTTGAGAAAATTTGGGAGTAAAAGGGTTTTTCTCCAACGGGTAGGGGCGTTTTCCGACAGAGGTTTTGGATTTTTATTTTATAATAAATAAATGTTATTGAAATGTTCTTTGGAGGATTTTTTTTCTTTTGGCTGAACCCCCTTGTTGCCCCCGGAAAACCCTCAAGGGGTCCGAAGGCCCTAGGGCCCCTTTTCCCCCGCCCCCACGGGGTTTGCACTTTTTCTTTTCAGGTCGGGGTCCTCGCCCCAAGTTTTGAATTTTCTCCTTTTTAAGCTCGGTTTTAAACTTTAGAAAAGGAAAGATCCCTTAACCCCTTCACACAGCTCACGTAGAGGAGCTGACTCCCGTCCGTAGCTATAATGGGACAGAGGCAGCGAGAAAACATACACAGATAATAGGATTGTGGCAGATTAATGCTCTGTCTCCACCACACAGAAAAACGTCTGTAAAGCTTCCCATAGACTCTATAGTAAGAACCTCCTGCTGTCTCCCATAGACTCTATAGTAAGAACCTCCTCCCTGTCTCCCCATTTAAAAGACTGTATAGTAAGTACGTCCTGCTATCTCGCATAGACTCTGTGGGAAAATTCACTCAAAAATGACAAATCGTTACTCCCCTTCAAACTCAGTCAAATGGCCTCGAGAGGAAAGAGGTCAATTATACCCTCGTAAATGCCCTTCTATAGGAAGCTCGCCAGCAGGGGATAAACCGCATCAAAAGTAGCCTCACTCCATTAATTAGCACCAAGACATTTTCTCTCCCCCAAACTCCCAGCTTCAAAGCCCTAAATAAACCCAGGCCATACATAGCGGCCCTCGAAATTTCATAAAGATTTATAGACATCCATTCATTAACTGGTTTTATGGCAGTTTCATATTTTAAAAATATGGAACTCCCCGCACACTTTAGCCACCACTCCCAGGGTTTGCATGATGCAGGGGTACGAGCAATTCAGAACTGGACTTAGGAAGCCCATAGGAAGGGTGTCTGACATCAAGGCGTAGCTTAGGTCCAGCCGGTTCTGATGATACCACTGGTTCCGTTCTGTGCCAATGTCCTGCCGAGGTATGGCCCATTTTGGTTATTCAGTCGGAAATGGCATGGCCAGAGTGGGAGGAGTTTGTAGACCATCCCAGGGGTTTTTGGGGGAGTGTAGGGGGCTGCCACGTGGGCTGTCCCATTACAGATAAAAGCAGGAGCCCCAGGTGGGCCCAGGCCCTTGCAAATTCAGTGGGGGGGACCTGACATCATTCCAGAAGCATCCACGCAGCACAGGGCCACATCTGCCCCCCATGTGAGCCCAGCTCCAAGCCAACCACAGGTAACTGGACACCTCTTATTGCCTTTGAACTGTAACCATACTTATATTTGCACCTCTGACTCTTACCCGTTTATATTATCATTCTGTACATATTACCTGTCTAGTGTGCCCCCCAAGGCTAATTAAATCTATAAAACTACAACAGTAAGGGAATATACGTGTTTAAAGAAATTCCCCAATAATATACATGAAAAATCCAATAATCTAAACAGCAGATGTCATGTATTAAAACTTCACTTTTAATAATAACCTCTAAAACAATGAGGAGAAAAAAAGAAAAAAACTTAACCTACATGAAAAATTCTAGCTCACCCTAAAGAAACATAGGGAGTGCGCCCCGAAAAGGGCGGCCCTGTCCGGAACCCACACCCTATGTGAAAGCCCTAACACTAATATTGTCCCGACATGTTTCTATGTCCCTCACAACACTTCATCAGGAGACTAGGTATGGAAGATATCAAGGTACGGGGCAAAAGTGGTCCAGAATGAGTAAATGCCCTAAAAACTCAGGTCCTAAACTACAAAATTTTGTCTAACCGGTTAATTCACAGAATATATGGAGGATTAGTAGTCATTCCACCAACAATAATGAGGACAGTGGAGTGGTATCCACTGCAAACCTCTACATAGACAAAGGAGATCACAAAAGTGGTATGATATCCACTCGGTTCCCTAGAGATAATAAATGCGGCAAAAAATTCCAAGCAACGTGTCAGTTAGAGTATATAAATATATAACGCAGTTCCAGCAAGGACACAAATATTCACCTCACTAGTCAAAGTGGTATTTCTTATATATCAGAACAGTATGAAAATACAAAGAGGTGTGTATATGTGGCAAAGGCTATCCTGGGATGATAACTTAATAATATATGAAGCAAAGGTATAAGGAAACCATACCATCCCGTATTTAAATATGTAATCAGTACACTCCTCACATATACCAATGAATCTACTACAGGTGTCATACACAAGACTGTTCTCAGTCAACAAAATATCATGCTCTCAATATAGACATTGATATATGGAATCCATATCCTCCGGCATTTTAAACATGAAATGGATACACTCCTAACATGTGCCAAAAAGTATTCAACAAATGTCATAGAGAAACACACTTTTGATTCCTAAGAGCGATTCGAGTAGGGAAACTGAGGGCATTTTCCGCCTAATTGGTGATTTTGATGGAGTGGCTGCTCCTGTTCGGAAGATAATCTCAAAGAATTGGGAAATCCTTAAACTGGATTCAGACTTGAGGAAAGTGATAGGGGAATATCCCCATATCACCTATCGCAAGGGTAAGAGCATTCGGGACTTTTTAGTCCATAGCCATCTTGAAAGCAATTTGAGCCCTAGAACTTGGCTTAATCAAACTGTCCTGGGGTGTTTCAGGTGTAGTGGTTGCGTTGCGTGTGAATTTCTGGAAACCGGAAAAATTTTTCACAGCAACGTACTTAACAGGGATTTCCAGATTAGCCAATTCATTAACTGCAGAAGTAAAGGTGTGATTTATAAAATCAACTGCAATTGTGGTCTGGAGTATATAGGAAAGACCATCAGAGAGTTTCGTAGGCGGGTGGGTGAACATGTGAATGATATCAAGCATGGTAAGGATACCCCGATTGCAAGACACATATGTAACATACACGGTGGTGATTTGAAATGTGTCAAGTTTGTGGGGATGGACAGAATTTTCCCCCCTGTTCGGGGCGGCAACTGGGATCGGCTGCTGCTTCAGAGGGAAACCGAGTGGATTTTTAGACTCAAAACTGTCTCCCCAAAAGGACTGAATGAACGATTGGATTTTTGTTGTTTTATTTGAAAATCCTTATTTCCGTTATTTCAGCCTTATTCCACTGACTAAGTTGTCTCTGATTGCCATTTGTAACGAAATCCCTGCTTCCGTCATTTCAGCTTTATTTCTTGATCAGTTGTTCCTGACTGCCATGTTTAATACCTGTTTTGTCTTGTTGTACATACTTGGCGCAGCATAACTTCTGCTGCCTCTGTTTCTCGGCGCCTGGCTTGTGTATCTGTCAGGTTGCCGGGTTACAGGTCAGCTGTTCAGTCATGTGACCGGCCGCGGCGCCGAGACCGGAAGTGCGGGCGGCGCGCTTGGCGCTCCGGACCGTACTTATTGCCGGCGTGAGCGGCTTGTGACTGCAGCTGCCCCTCGTATCTGAGGAGATAGGACCTCACCATAGGTCCATGTCGGGGATCATTTGTTTGGAGGATCTCTAGTAATGCGCTGCATCATTGTAACGCTGTCAGTTTGTGAGTATATGATAAACCTACGGGTTTGAGCAGTATTCCTGTTCATATAACTACATGGATTTTGTTAATCTCTATCCAGCTGGACATGTGTGTGTGTTTTTTTGAGCATGGTATGCTTTTGACTGGGAACTGCTTTCTCTATGACATGAGTGTATCCATTACATGTATAAAATCCCGGAGGATATGGATTCCATATATCAATGTCTATATTGAGAGCATGATATTTAGTTGACAGGGAACAGTCTTCTGAATGACACCAGAAGTAGATTCAATGTGAAAGCACTCGCATAGCGCTTGGACCGTCCTGGGGGTACTTTTGCTCCGGGATCGCCGCTTTTCGTAAGACGGATGATGGCACACTGACAAAGGCTTCTGGAATATAATAGCATAAACCAGCTATATTCAGACTACATATAAACATACAGAAACAAAACATAAATAAAATCCTCGGCCGTCTAGCCACTGACTAACCATAAGTGTGTTCCTCACCAACTGGCCTATGCCTACTGCACAGCACCACCAACACTTTTACCAGCCTCCACTGGTTCGAGACTTCCTTAAGGCAGCCACCTGCTTGCCTCAAGCCTTGGGGGTAAGAGCCCCCTCTCACAGCTCCACTGCTGCACCAACTTGCAGCTGACCACACCCCCCTGATCCCCTGTAGTAGGGGCCTTTAATAGGTGCTCCAGATGCACCCAATACCGGGGCGGGAAACCAGAAGACCTGGAATGTGGGAACAACCACCCACCCATCTGCAGTTTTTCCCGGGGAAAGGGCCCAGCCCTTAATGGCTGGACATTAGCCATGCTAGGTACAAGGGTCAGCAACCTAATGCTGCTGACCGACAATACCTGGCTTCCCCCACCGAGACCAGGCTCTCGGTGGCACGTACGCCATCTAGGGGCAGCTCCATGCGACCACCTAAGGCCGCCCGGCCACAATTGGTATATGTGAGGAGTGTACTGATTACATATTTAAATACGGGATGGTATGGTTTCCTTATACCTTTGCTTCATATATTATTAAGTTATCATCCCAGGATAGCCTTTGCCAATATACCCCCCTCTTGATTTTCATACTTTTCGATAAAAAAATACCCTTTGACTAGTGGGTGAATATTTGGTCCTTGTGGAACGGTTTATATTTATTATCTAACTGACATTGCTTGGTTTTTTTGCCGCATTTATTATCTCTAGGGAACCGAGTGGAATCATCCCACTTTTGTGATTCCCCTTTTGTCATGAGGGGTTTTTCAGTGGATCCACACCACGTCCTCATTTTTTTTGGTGGAATACTACTAATCCCCCATTATTCTGTAAATTTTAACCCGGGTTAGCAAAAATTTTGAGTTTAGGCCCGAGTTTTTGGGCATTTACTCTTTCGGGCCCATTTTGCCCCGACTTATTTTTCCATCCTAGTCCCCTAAAGAAGTTTTTTAGGGAAAAGGGAAACTGTCGGACAATATTGGTTAGGGTTTCACTGGGTGGGTTCCGGCGGGGGCCCCCCTTTTTCGGGCGCACCCCCTATTTTCTTTGGGGTGAGTAAATTTTTCATGTGGGTTTAAGTTTTTTTTTTTTTTCCCCTCTTGTTTTAAGGTTATTTTTAAAAAGTGAATTTTTAAATACATGACATATGCTTTTTTTAGATTTTTGGGATTTTTCATGTATATATTGGGGAATTTCTTAAACACGTATTTTCCCCTTTACTGTTGTATTTTTTTTTAGAATTTGGTACACAGGAAATTTGGAGGCCCCCTCTCTAAATTTTTGGACACTAGTAAAATGCTGACGGGGGGGCCAAGGATTTTTTTTTCGAACAGGCTTGATAAGGAAATTCACCCCTACGTTTAAAGCAGCGTTTAGAGAACTCACAATACTGTACAAAGAACAGATAGCCTCTTGGTGGGAGGTACAAAGCCATGAAGCTTATATTAACAAAGGGATTGTTCCTAGGGGTCTTAGAATTACTTTAACCCCAGGAACAAAAAAAAAAGGCCCTCCTTCTTATTAGTTGGGGGAAAGGGGCGCTACTAGCTCCCTTGTTTATGAAATGCTTCAGAGATAAATCTAAAATTTGGGAATCCCTGAATGACAAAAATTTAAAGAACGTTGAGGGGGACAAACATTTTAGCAGGAAAAGACTTTCAGCCAAAGGGAAAAAAAATTACAAAATACAATAGAAAGATACCGTTCCATACAAGGAAACCAAACATAAACAGTTTACTCGTGACGTGAAGATTTTAAGAGTACAAGGCCTATCCTTTTGGGAAAGGATACAAACGGGAAACCCAAAACGACTTTCCTCTACTAAACGACCAAAAGATTAGATAGGGCTCAACATCGAGAAGACCCAAGGGTCGCCAAGGGAAAGGGAGGGATAATCGGAAAAGAGGGTTTAGGTACTGGACGTGCAAAGATCCCTTTTTTAGGGGACACAACATATCCCCTGGGAAAACGCAAAATGTTTCGCATTTGGCCTCCAAAACCAAAACCCCTAA
This sequence comes from Phyllomedusa bahiana, assembly GCA_025379985.1. Taxonomy (NCBI): domain Eukaryota; kingdom Metazoa; phylum Chordata; class Amphibia; order Anura; family Hylidae; genus Phyllomedusa; species Phyllomedusa bahiana. Next base: position 3,313 of record JAODAL010044526.1, on the reverse strand, counting down.
GTGCCTTTTGGGTTTCCTCGGCATTACAAAAGACACTAATGTGATTATAAAAAAATCAAAGAGAGTCCTTAGGGGGGTTTAGACCCAAATTTGATAAAGGGCTATCTTTTTTACCAACTGGGGGGGGTTTAGAAGTTCCCCTGGGCAAGGGACCTGAACCCTTTTTTCTCGTAAATTGCATTGGTATAAATTTTTTTCACTCTAGGAACAAAGGTTTTTTGAGCTGGGGATACGTTTACATGTTTTGGGGGAAGTGAGACTACTAGGGCCCCCACGGAGGGCCCCCTAATCTTTTGGGGAAAGGGCCCCCTTTACTGGCTAAAAAAAAAAAGTACACGAACCCCTCAAAGTGATCCTCAATATTGATCTTTTTTGATTAAAGGGAAAACCCCCCCCGGGGGGAAAAAAAATAAAAATTTAAAAAAGTTCCCCTTTTGGGGAAAAAAAAAAAAAATTTTAAAAAAATTTTTTTCCCCGGGGAAAAAAAACCCTTTAAAAAAAAAAAAATTTTTTTAAAATTAAAAAAACCCCCCCACTCCCTTTTTTTTCCTTTTTTTTTTTTTCCCCCCCCCCCAAAAAAAAAAAACCCCCCCCAAAGGGCCCAAACCCCAAAAAAACCCCCCAAAAAAAAAAAAACCCCCCCAAAAACCCCCCCAAAACCCTTTAAAACCCCCCCCCCCCCCCCGGGGGGCCGAAAAAGGGGGTTTTCCCCCCCCCCCCCCCCCCGGGGGGGCCCCCCCCCCCCCGGCCTTAAAAAAAAAACCCCCAAGAAACCCCAAAACCCCCCCCCCCGGGGGGAAAAAAAAACCCCCCCCCCCCAAGGGCCCCCCCCCCCCCCAAAAAAAAAAAAAACCCCCACCCCCCCCCTTTTTTTCCCCCCAAAAAACCCCCCACACCCCCCCCCCCCGGGCCCCCCAAAAAAAATTTTTAAAAAAAAATTAAAAAACCCCCCCGGGGGGGAAAAACCCAAAAAAAAAACCCCCCTTTCCCCCCCCCAAAACCCGGGTCATAACCCCCCTTTTTCCCCCCTTTTTTTTTCCCCCCCCCCTTTTTTTTTAAAAAAATTTTTAAAATTTCCCCCCTTTCCCCCCCGGGCCCCAAAGGGGCCCCCCCCCCCAAAGGGCCCCCCCTAAAAAAAATAAACCCCTTTCCCCCCAAAAACCCAAAAACCCCCGGGGGGGAAAAAAAATTTAAAAAAAAAAACCCCCTAAAATTTAAAAAAATTTCCCCGAAAAAAAAAACCCCCCCCCCCGGGGGGGGGGGGGGCCCCCCCTTTGGGAAAAAAAATTTTTTAAAATTTTCCCCGGCCCCCCCCTTTTTTTTTGGAAAAAAAACCCAAAAAAATTTTTTTTTTGGGGGGGGTTTTTTTTTAAAAACCCCCCCTTTTCCCCCCCTTTTTTTTTAAAAAAAGGGAAAAAAAAATTTTTTTGGGGCCCCCCCCTTTTTTTGGGGGGGAAACCCTTTTTTAAAAAATTTTTGGTTTAAATAGAAAAATTTTGGCCCCCTTTTTGGGGGGGCCCCCCCAAAAAAAAAAAGGGTTGAATTGGGGGATTTCCCGGGGTTTTTGGGGGGGGGGGGGGTTTTTTCCCCTCCCCCCCCGGGGGCCTTAAAATTTTTGGTGCACGGGGGGCCCGTTTCAGGAACATAACAGGTTTGGGCCTCCAATTGCTTTAGGGTTTTTTCTCACCAAGAACCTTTTTTGGTTCAATAAGAAATTTTACTACCAGCTCAGGGGCACGGCCATGGGGAGCTCCTGTCGCCAGCCTACGAAATTTGCTCCTGGGGTGGTGGGGGATAATTTGTTTTTGGTGAGCCCCAAAAATTTTGGTACGGATGATATTTTATTTTTTTGGGCAGGTTATTTGATGACATCCTGGCCGGGGGAAGGGACCCAAGAAGGTTCAAGGCCTTTGTTTTTTTTTCTGAATTACAGTAATGACATTAAATCTTCTTTCCGTGGGAATTAATGAGATGTCTCTTTCTTTTTTGGTGTTTAAATCGGGGAAAACAGGGGTGGTTCCCGAGCCCAATCTTTAGGAAGCCGACTGTCCCAATTCCCTTGGGGGGGCAGTTTTCACCCTCCCCCCCTCTAAAAGGGGGAATCCCCAAAGGCCAATACTTACGTCTGAGGAGAAATTGCTCCACCTTGCTTGAATTCAAAAATCAATCTAGGGACTTGAGGAAGCGTTTCCTTGACAGAGGCTATCCGGAGGGGGTCTTAAAGAACCCTTTTAAGGAATCTTTACAAAGCCAAGAAACCCACTTTTGTTCCTAAGAGCGATTCGAGTGGGGAAAACTGAGGGAAATTTCCCCCAAATTGGTGATTTTGTTGGGGGGGCTCCCTCCTGTTCGGAAGATAATCTCAAAAAAATTGGGGGAAATCCTTTAAACTGGTTTCAGCTTGGGAAAGTGATAGGGGAATACCCCTATCACCTATCGAAGGGTAAGAGCATTCGGACTTTTTAGTCCATACCTTTTTGAAAGCAATTTGAGCCCAAACGGGTTTTAATCAAACGTCCTGGGGTTTTTCAGGTTAGTGGTTGGTTGCGGTGAATTTGGAAACAAAAAAAATTTTTTCACAGCAACGTATTAAACGGGGTTTCAGATTACCAATTCATTAAGCGAAGAAAAAGGTGTGTTTTAAAAAATAAACGCAATTGGGGGTCTGGAGTAAATAGGAAAGACCATCAGAGAGTTTCGTGGCGGGGGGGTGAACATGTGAATGTTCAAGCTGGTAAGGATACCCCGATTGCAAGAACATTGTAACATACAGGGTGGTGATTTGAAGTGTCAAGTTTGTGGGGATGGACAGAATTTTTCCCCCCTGTTCGGGGGGGCAATGGGATGGTCTGCTTCAAGGGAAACCGAGGGGGAATTTTAGACTCAAAACTGTCTCCCCAAAGGACAAATAAACGATTGGATTTTTTTGTTTTATTTAAAAATCCTTTTTTCCGTTTTTTTCACCCTTATTCCACTATAAGTTGGTCTCTGATTGCCATTTGAACGAAATCCCTGCTTCCGTCATTTCAGCTTTTTTCTTGCAGTTTTTCCTGACTGCCATTTTTAATCCCTTTTTTTGTTTTGTTGTAAAATTTGGCGCAGCAAAAACTTTTGCTGCCTCGTTCCGGGCGCCGGGCTTGTGTATCGGGCAGGTTGCGGGTTAAGGTCAGGTTCAGTCATGTGACCGGGCCGCGGCCCGAGCCCGGAAGTGCGGGCGGCGGCTTGGGCTCCGGACCGACTTACCCCCCGGGCGTGAGCGTTGTACTGCAGCTGCCCCTGTATTGAGGAGATAGGCCCTCCCATAGGTCCATGT
>JAODAL010044525.1:0-32801 GCA_025379985.1 Phyllomedusa bahiana | reverse complement strand
TTCAATTCACCTGGGTGAATAAGTTTTGCTGTTTTAAGTTACTAGTTTTCTGCATCAATGAACTCTGCTGGGTGCGAAAAATACAAAAAACTCTTTACTGTTATGTTTTGATATCATAAACGGTATTTTTTGCACCTTTCTATTCACCTATGGTGAATATAGAATTGCTGTTTTAAGTTTTTAACGTAGATGCTGCGTCAATGAAACAAGCTGGTGTGCAAAAGTCAAAAAACACGTAACTGTTATGTTTTGTTAATAATAAACGGTATTTTTTGCACCTTTCAATTCACCTGTGGTGAATATAGAATTGCTATTTTAAGATTTACGTAGATGCTGCGTCAATGAACAATGCTGCGTGCGCAAAAGTCAAAAAACACGTAACTGTTATGTTTTGGTATAATAAACAATATTTTTTTGCACCTTTCAAATCACCTGTGGTGAATATAGAATTGCTGTTTTAAGATTTACGTAGATGCTGCGTCAATGAACAATGCTGGGTGCGCAAAAGTCAAAAAACACGTAACTGTGATGTTTTCGTACGATACACGGTATTTTTGGCAACAAACAACCTGTGCTGACTACAAGATTGCTGGATTGTAATTTAACTGCAGGTGGATATATCAACAGTCACAGGTGTAATGGGTAAAATTGAAAATGAACACCTATCTGAAATGTATACTGATAATAAAAGTGGAGTTTTGCAGCTAACAAAGAGACCTGAAGTTACTAGAAATGATGTGTATCCAATATAAGTTCAGGCTGCCCAATATCCAGGAAATATTTCAATAGCAAACTGTTAATAATAAAGATATTCCACTACAATGTCTACACTAAGTCTTGGTGAACTTTATCCAGTGTTCTTTATAGATAGAGCTTGTCTGTGTTCGCCCGCGGGGCCCCCCCCCCCCGCTCCCACCACCGTGAATTTACAGCGGTAGATGCTGCTTTAAAATTCTCTAGCTAACTACATAAAATCTTCAAATCTCTAATCTAACTAAATTGGACGGATCACAGCTAATAGTAGAGGTTTCTCTGTGCAGAAATAGACTAATTTCGCTGAGCTGTTTGGCCACAGGCAGAGCGCAGGTCCTATCCCTATGAGACGCTGAGAGACACTGAGGCTGAAACAGGAAACGCTGTTCTATGTAAAATGAGGTCATGTGATTTTTCCAGCCAATCGCAACCATACATATCCCAGTAATGACTCCGCACAAACATCTCACCCTGCTCTATTCTGTAATCTGATTTGCTGGCCGCCAAAATTACAGGAAGCGCCGAAAAAGGCGCGATCTTAATAGATGATGCACAGATTTTAACCTTAATTATCGCATGATCTGGAAATTTCGATCACCATAAAAACCTTGCCGATTTCAACTTTTTCGATAAAAATCGCTCAACACTAATTTACATGTCAAATCTTTGAATGGATCCAAGACGCATCAGAAAGACACATGTAAAACACACATCTGCGATCGCTCGTCTGAATTCCGATGCGTGTTTTAAATTGAAAGCAATGTAAATCACACTGCACAATGTTAGATGCCTGTTTGGTTCCGAAACTTGGATCCAAACACACATATAAAAAACACCATGTGAACATACCCTAAGACTGTTGTTGTTGCTTATAGCAACCAATCAGAGCTCAGTTTTCACTGTTCTGGAAAAATGAAAGTTTGCTGCTGATTGGTTGCTCTGGGCAACAAAGACAGTCTAAGCCCGTGTTCACACGGCTTATTCAAGCCGTAATTGTGAGCCGGATTGCGCTCGCAATTCCGGCTTAAATAAGGGACGGGTGCGGGGGCGCAGCCCGCCAGCCCCATAGACTTGCATTATCCACGGCGCGTATTGCGCCTGGATAATGTGCAGGTCACTTTCTCCCTGCCCGGCGGATTCGCTGAGCAGGGAGGAGTGACGGAATCCACTGTTCTGTATGAGAACTGTGGATTACCGTAATTACTGCAACGGATTGGCGCAAATAAGTCGTGTGAATGGCCCCTAACTGTTAGGCTATGTCTCCACTTACGATCGTATTTTCGCCACTTTTAGTTTTTTAAAAGCACTGAAGATGCGATCGATCCTGCAGCCCCATAGGCGGCAATAGAAAAGACGAGCTGTAGTCTCCACAGCTCGTCTTTTCTACGATCGTCTTTCAGTGCCGTCATATTATACAACATGTTGTATAATACGCCGGTGCTTTTAGTTTTCTTGCCGTCTTCCTATACAATACAATTGTATGGGTGACGGCAAAAAAATGAGAAGCAACCGCGGTTTTTGTACAAATCGTGACTAAAAAATTTTTAAAAAATGTGATAGCAGGGTTTTGGTTAATCATTCATTTTGGACTTGATGGTTTTCTACTTTTACAAATTATTTTTTAACACCTATGACAATCTAGTAGACTAGAATATAGTGGTCCCTCAAGATACAATTACTTAAGCTTACAATATTTTCAATATACAAGGGGTTTTTAAATTAAAAGACTGCCAATCTGAAAGAATATTTTATTAATAAAAAACACCTATGTTACTGAAATTCACACACTGCTTCAAGGCTAGTACTGCCTTTTCATATGTCACATTAGTACTACATTGATCTTTACCACTACCAGTCTAAGCTGTTCCTTTGGGCACCAAACAATGGCAGCTTCATGAAGAAGCTCCTTGTCATCGAGTTGTAAAGTAACTAAGGCTATTTTAGGAGCACACATTGCAGATTTCATTATTGATGAGAGGAAAATAGTGCTGCACAAATGAAAATGATGGACACCTTAGAGGAACCAGCTACACCTGAATCAATATGGTTCATTTGGCTACAACAAACTCTATTGTGCGAAAGAACCATCTGAAAAGTGTGGCTTCTGTAAAAAAAATGTAAGCCAATACAGATGTGTATAAATCCTTAACAGTGTTGTCCACTAAAAAGATTTCTTGAAACTGAGGCAAAAAATAAACTGACACTTACCTAAAGGGGTTGTCCAGAACTTAAAAAAGCTTGTTTGTCCTATTGGGCATGACTATAGATAGAAAAAAAAGAAGCCTACTCACCTCCGTGATGCTCCTGTTCTGTCCTGGTGGCCTTCCCATTGATCCCCGCTGCACAGTGAACATCCATCATTAATATGATATGTGCAGCCAGTCGAAGGACAGAGCGGTCAAGTGCACGTGAAGTTGTGGCTTTTGATTGGCTGCAGATAGCACGTGAATAATGGACATTCACTGTACAGCTGGGATGTACGAGTTGGCCACCGGGATGGAATGGGAGCGTCACAGAGGGAAGTAGGCTTCTTTTTTTTCTATTTCTAATCATATCCCATCGGCCCAACAAGCTTTTCTATGTCCCGGAACACCCATATAACCCCTTCTGATGTAACTGAGGATCCCCAGTGATCAGCTCCTCTTCACTTCACTTCTTGGTATTGAGTCCAACACAGAGGAGAGGGTCATGCTCTTTGATGTTCAATAGAGTGTAAGTCTCTCCTGTGTGTCGGGACAAGAGTCCAGAAGTTAAGAGGCGTGGATCTTACTGAGCTCCAAAGCAGGATTGGCAGGGGAAAGTAGGCTTCGCTGCAGAAGGTCGAGTGTGAGTCATTAGACTTGTCTTGTAATTCCACCTGTTATATCTTGCTAGAGGCAGGATATCGTAGGTGAGTAGTAAAATGGCAATAAACTGCTACATATAAGTATTGCAGCATGTTTTAGAAGCAATCAAGTAATCGCATATTTAACTAAAAGGTCAGTAAAATGAAGTAAAAATTAAGTTTTAGACTATTAAGAAAATATTAAAGATGAAAAAAATCCTGTAAATTGTCCAAAAACATTAAAACTTAGAGGACCTATTACCTTCAGAGAATCCTCATGAAGTAACAGACGACTAAAATACAAACACTTTCTCAAATATGCTTCATTAGGAAAATCAAAGCATTTCTCCTGTAATTGTGTTTTTTTTTTTTTTTTAAAGTGCTGGCCCTTTAAGACAGGTCTGAAGTCTGCCCAAGTCGGCACATGACAGCTTGATGTATGACTATGTTGATAGTTTTATCAAATCTCCTGCTTCTGATATAGATGCCTGTTTTCTATGGATGAGGAGGCTGAAGCAACAGGTATACTCTGTCACACTATTCCTCAGTGTGCTATGCCTGCTATACTGTACATAGTGAGACACTCAGATTACCCTGTACAAGCAGATATGTCCTCAGCTCCCCCTGCACAGTTGGTATCTCCCAACAGAATGATAAGATTCTCCTGAGTTACAAAGTGAAAGTAAAACCTGTTTCCCTGTAAAACTGAGGAAATCCTCTGGATTGGTAATGAAATGTATTTGAGAAAGGTCTTATAATTTCATCTTCTATAAATTTGTGTGTGTTTGTGAGGAGGTGATAGGTACTCTTTAAACATAATTGGTATTGCTATATCTATAAAACTCTGAAGCATTAAAATACCACATTAGTTATCTTTCACAGTTAATGTTGAAAAAAAAATACCCAGTGACATAAATCAGTTTTTTTGTTTTTGTTTTCTAGCTCCCCAACAAATTGCATAAATAATTAAAAGGTCGCATGTACTCCAAAATTGTAGTAATGAAATACTCCGTATCAAAAAAGTAAAAGCCAGCTCACCATAGGATATGTGTCAGTCAGGGGTCCATCCATGCAAGTATGACATCCAGAGGAGATTTAGGTGCTTATAGTTGCAGAATCCAGGTAACAGCAAAAGGATGGCCGATCCCAATATGCGATAAAAAATCCAGCTTTATTCAGTCATCATTAAGAACAGCAACACCCAAAGTTTGTGCGTGCTAACGCGTTTCGGGTGAAGTATCACCCTTACTCATAGCATTGCACTTTTGGTTTATGTATATGGCCACTGAAATACATACATATATGGTGGCTTTTTGATAGGTGAACATTAACTATTAGATTTAATGTATGTAATGTCTTATTGTGATTGGAGATTGTATAGCATTTTTCTCATTAGTGTACTGGTTGTTATATTTGTATGCATTTTGCATTTTTCTCTTTTAGTCCCTGTGTATCGTGTGACACCTTTTATGTCCGGACCGTGTTTATTTTGCATGTTTTATGTTTGTGGTTAAATTTATGATTCGGGCTTAGGGGATATTTACTGTGGTGGCGTCGCTTATTCATTATTCATTTTTCATAAATTATTTCTGTAGCATACGTCTTTCTTAGCTCTATTTAGGGCGGATTACACCAGAGTGCCCGTAATTTTAGCTGTGCTATTATGACTACAACATTGCCACTTGCCATGCATGAGTTTTTTGTATTTTAGGCTTAAACTTCCGGTTTGCTCTGACAGCGGCGACGTCATCCATGCGCTTCATTCTGCCCTCGCCAGGTTGGGTCCTGGCGTGAACAGTGCGCATGTCATGACGCTGTTTCCGCTTTCGTCTGCAGCGTCCGGAAGTTTTGCCTCGGTCTCCGTGGCATTGGAGTCACACGTAACACAGGTGAGTGTAATGTTCTTAATCTGTATAGGGGTATATATAGTACATGTTTAGCACATTGTGCAATGCTATGAGTAAGGGTGATACTTCACCCGAAACGCGTTAGCACGCACAGACTTTGGGTGTTGCTGTTCTTAATGATGACCTAATAAAGCTGGATTTTTTATCGCATATTGGGATCGGCCATCCTTTTGCTGTTACCTGGATCCTGCAACTATAAGCACCTACATCTCCTCTGGATGTCATACTTGCATGGATGGACCCCTGACTGACACATATCCTATGGTGAGCTGGCTTTTACTTTTTTGATACGGACTATTGTTTCAGAGGTTACAAAGGTTGCTGTCCTTTGTTTTGCCGTGCTCTACCAGTCAGTCATTAATATCAACCAATTGATTACCTGAAATTTGGCAACACCCTTTTTATGCACATTTGGGGAATCAATCCACAAGTATGTCTGTTTTGTCTAATCGTCTTGCAAAGGCGGCACGTGTGTTCAATCGAACCAGTGAATCATCTCAACAGGTGCAGGATTTCTCCCACAAACTTAAGGAACTGGAGAAATTAAAAATCCAGGAACTACGAGTATGGTGGGATTCAACTACCTTAACAAATTATATCCAACAAAATATGATTCCTCGTGGCCTCCGGATAAAAAAGATTCCTACTACAGTATTTACTCAGGATTTTGTCCTCCATTGGAATGAAATACTTACTACATGCTCTTTTAATCTTATGACATTGATTGTTAAATATGAAGAATCTAAATTAGAACAAATCATGAAAGACATCAATGATCTGGAAATTGAACTTCAACCATTCAGAGAATTACAGGAGTATGAGGAAACATTACGAGAAATGAAAAACAAAATTGACACCATGGAGGAGTCCATCATGGAAACAAAAAAACACAAATACCAACGTGATCTATACGATTACCAACAAGATCAAGTGTACGAATGGGGCCGTAGAAAGTCCGAATATGGCACACCCAGATCTATATTGAAACAAAGATCTAACAGATGGACCCCACATAAATACCAGAGACGAGTGAGTTTTGGGTCAATAGAATCGGATTCAGCCGAAAGTCATGCAGAATCGACAGATGAGAATCTTTCTAATACAACTACAAATGATACCACCCCCTCCTATTATCGACAACAAAAACAGCACAGGAACAAAAATAAGAACAAGAATTCAAAAAACGCCAAAGAAGGGACAGACGTAAAGATGAAAACACGGCAAACATTTTTGGACCAGATGAAAAAGAAACCATAGATATTCTGATGTGCAAGAGGAGAAAGACAAACCGCTTCACCCTTGTTCCATACAGAGGTCTGCAGACTGTGATCAATCAATCCTGGGCGTAGTGTTCTGAAGCGTAGTGAATGTGAGGAGCCCGGAGAAAGCCCGTGGATCCAGACGGGCAATACAACTAGTAAATTCGAAAGAAAAAGTTCTCCCGCTCTCTCATCTTCATATTAACATATCTTCTTTATTAAGCAAAAAGATTAAAAATCCATAATAGCACAAAACAATCGCTAATTAGCGATTGTTTTGTGCTATTATGGATTTTTAATCTTTTTGCTTAATAAAGAAGATATGTTAATATGAAGATGAGAGAGCGGGAGAACTTTTTATTTCGAAGTTAATAGATATTCTGAATCTTTCATCAGCCACATTAACCTTCTCCCAGGAACATCTTTTGAGTCTTGGTATGAACTTTGGTGTCAAACAAAATTTTAACATCTTTTCTACCCTCAAGGACATAAATAGATTTGTTCGACAGCTCACTTTCAAATGCCACTTTCAAGCGGATTGTGATATGGAAGCCAATTTAGAAGCTATGGATAATGGGACAAAAACAAGTCACAATGAATACAAAAATCTTATGTTTCAGGAGCAAATGGCTATATTGTCTCTACAATCCCTTTCTAATGATTCACAAGACCAATCTATACGTCATAATGAAGAAATCAAATTCAGGACATCCAATCCAGAATTTTATCCTGTGAACTCGCGCATACCTGCTATGGATCGATTTCAATTTTTAATTGAAAGGGAATTGAGGGCACTTAATGATAGCATTCCACCCTGTCGCAAATTTGCAAATCTATCTAAGAATCAACGCCTTGCACTTGAACAACTCATCGACAATCAGAATCTCACCATCAAAATGGCGGACAAGGGGGGGACTGTCGTCATCATGGACAAGCAAGAATATATTACTTCCATGCAGCAATTATTGTCTGATAGTCAGGTGTATCTGCAGCTTCCCGGGGATCCAACATCGTCTATAAAGACAAAATTAGATTGCATTTTGAATGACGGTCTTTCTCTTGGCATATTTACACAACAAGAAGTAGATTACATCACTGTAGATTGTCCTATAATGCCAATTATGTATGGACTGCCAAAAATTCATAAAAATCTTACATCACCTCCTATGCGTCCCATTGTATCTGGGATTGGATCTTTATTGGAGAGACTTTGTCAATGGTTGGATGCAGTGTTGCAGCCCTTGGTCTCTCGGGTACCCGGATTCCTGCAGGATACCAGGGATGTCCTTTGTAGTTTTTCCAAATTGATTTGGTCTTCTGACATGTGCTGGTTGGCCTGTGATGTGGAGGCCCTTTATACATCCATCCCACATTACATTGCCATACTAGCCCTACAATTCCATGTCAACAACTTCACCTGCTATACGGAAGAGTTCTGTACATTTGTGATTTCTGTTACTTGTTTTCTCATGTCTAATAATTTTTTCAAGTTTGACAGGTCATATTTCTTGCAGCTTCGCGGGGTCTCCATGGGGGCCAAATTTTCCCCCTCTCTAGCCAATTTGGTTATGGCGTGGTGGGAGTCCATATATCTTTATACTTTGGCTAATCCCTTTTTGGAGTACCTCACCTGGTATGGCAGATACATCGACGATCTCCTGTTTATTTGGAGCGACGATGTATCTGCCATACAATCCTTTGTTTGTTATCTTAACAACAATCCTCTCAATCTAACCTTTACATTTTCCATACATCATCAAACCATTAATTTTTTGGATCTAACATTGACAGGTTATCCCAACCAAACAATAGATACCAAAACATATCGTAAACCTACCTCCGGAAATACCATTCTCCACCATCGTAGCTCTCACTCCAGAAATACTTTAAAATCCATTCCTGTAGGAGAACTAACTCGAGCTCGACGCAACTGCAGCTCTGTACAAGATTTTGATGCAGAACGAAGTTGAATCCACAACAGACTCAAATCTAGAGGTTATCCTGATGGATTGCTGTCTAGAGCTGATTATATTGTGAAGAAAAAGTCAAGGGAACGATTACTTTTTCCCCCTGACAGCACCAGAACTAGGTCTGATTCTAAATTGACTTTAGTTTTGGATCAGAGTACCCAGTTTAACCAGATCAAACAAATTTTCCAAAGATGTCTCCCGATACTATGGGAAGATGACTTTTTGGAAACTGTTTTGTCCAAGGGTTGTAGAGTGGTCCCTAGAAAACCTCTCACTTTGGGAAATATTTTATCTCCCAATCTGATACAGTCACACAAGACCACATCTACTTGGCTCAAGACGTGTGGATTTTATAAATGCGGATCTCATCCCTGTCGTACTTGCCAATTTGTATATTCAACTACCTCATTTGCAGATAAAGAAGGTACAAAGAATTATAAGATCAAACAATATATAAATTGTAACACATATAATGTAGTGTACCTAGCAACATGTACAATCTGCAATCTTCAATACATTGGCAGTACTTCTCGCAAAATAAAAACCAGATTTTTAGAGCATTTAAATGACATAACAAACAATGCCATTCGCAATCGTTCGAGTGTCTCCATGCATTTTCGGGACACTCATAATAATGATTATAAAGGGCTAACCATTACCGGTATAGAGAAAATTAATAAGCCCCCAAGAGGTGGAGATGTGAAGCATATCCTACATGACCGTGAGGCGTATTGGATTTTCTCTCTCAATACGGTCTATCCTAGAGGCCTTAATGCAAGACGTGAAATTATGTTTCATTACTAAATCATTAATTTTTGGGTCATCTTTCTCAGACATACAGGACCTTTTTTCATCCATTTTCTTCCCCCACTTTTTTTTTTTTTTTTCTTGTGCATCAGTCTGTCGCATATCCCCATCACAGCACACACTTCACTTTTGATTTATGCAGATGGCCACTTTTGGTTTATGTATATGGCCACTGAAATACATACATATATGGTGGCTTTTTGATAGGTGAACATTAACTATTAGATTTAATGTATGTAATGTCTTATTGTGATTGGAGATTGTATAACATTTTTCTCATTAGTGTACTGGTTTTTATATTTGTATGCATTTTGCATCTTTTTCTTTTAATCCCTGTGTATCGTGTGACACCTTATATGTCCGGACCGTGTTTATTTTGCATGTTTTATGTTTGTGGTTAAATTTATGATTCTGGCTTAGGGGATATTTACCGTGGTGGCGTCGCTTATTCATTATTCATTTTTCATAAATTATTTCTGTAGCATACGTCTTTCTTAGCTCTATTTAGGGCGGATTACACCATATTGCCCGTATTTTTTAGCTGTACTATTATGACTACAACATTGCCACTTGCCATGCATGAGTTTTTTGTATTTTAGGCTTAAACTTCCGGTTTGCTCTGACAGCGGCGACGTCATCCATGCGCTTCATTCTGCCCTCGCCAGGTTGGGTCCTGGCGTGAACAGTGCGCATGTCATGACGCTGTTTCCGTTTTCGTCTGCAGCATCCGGAAGTTTTGCCTCGGTTTCCGTGGCATTGGAGTCACACGTAACACAGGTGAGTGTAATGTTCTTAATCTGTATAGGGGTATATATAGTACATGTTTAGCACATTGTGCAATGCTATGAGTAATGGTGATACTTCACCCGAAACGTGTTAGCACGCACAGACTTTGGGTGTTGCTGTTCTTAATGATGACTGAATAAATCTGGATTTTTTATCGCATATTGGGATCGGCCATCCTTTTGCTGTTACCTGGATTCTGCAACAGTAATGAAATACTACATTTTAATATAAAAACAGTATAGTCACCTCACTGTTTGGTGGTTTCTATGATTGGCTGTCTGTCCATGTAATAACACTGTCCAGAGTACAGCAGCAGAAAGAGAAATGTAATCCAGCATTTGACTTCAGCCGTATCTTAAATAAAATTTGTCTTTTATTTACACAGCAATAAAATTTCATCCTAAACAGGCTCTAACTGACCCACCGGAGAGCAGGGGAGACCTCTGGTGATTTTCACAGAGAAACGCATAGTAATGTGCAGTCATGTGCAGTAGATGTAGGATGGGTCCCAATTATTAACTCTGCTGGTGGGCCCCAAAAATCAACTCCAGTAGTGGGCCCCAAGAATCAACACCACAAGATGGCCACAGTACAACACTTTACCCAAATAAAATATTAGCTGTTTTCATGTCCTAAAAATAAGTATCGCTCAAGCGTTGTGGAATTCCTCCTTAGGGTATGTTCACACGGCTTATTTCGGCACGCATTTCTCCATGTATTTCACGTTATACGCTGCAAAATGCATGCCACAATTTCGGTAATCCGCAGCTCTCATAAAGAGCTATGGATTACACGTTGTCCCCCCAATCGTATTGTACGCACGGGGGGAGAATTGACATGGCTGCCGGCCCCCCCGTGCTTTGGAAATACGCGCTGATCATTGCATGCTTCATAGCATAACTAAATAAAACTACAGCTTACTGCACAAAACAAACAATCATATAGTTCAATTGATAGAAAAGTAAAACAAAGTTACAGTGGTGCAAAGCAATTTTTTCATTTTAAAAATATAACAAATTATTTGAATTTTATACTGACCTGCAGAATAAAGTTAGCATGTAATCTATACTGCTTGGCGAACTCTAAAAACAAAACCGAAGAAGAAATGATGCAAAAAATTGGCATACCCCACAAATACAAGTATGGGGTTCCTCAACAGATTATATAGAACAATAAATGGTACCAATAAAACATGCTAGTCCTGCAAAAAAAGTCCTCCTACATCTATGTCAACAGAATAATAAAACCTTTATGGCTCTTGGAAGATGGGATTAAAAAAAACAAAGTATTGATCCCAGAAATTGCTGCATCAAGAGAAGTTACAACTTCCAGCAGCTGTTTCTTACGATACCTTAGTTATCAACCTATTTTTCAATTAATGTTATTTTTTTGACTGTGGTATTAAATTTTCAAACTTTAGAAATAAATACTCATTTTTCAGACAGTTATGGTCTCAAATTACAATGCTTGTCTCACAAAAAATATATTGTTTTAACTTAAGGGTCAACTGTATGTCTAGCATCTAACACTTTTCATTTATACTAGCTTATGTGTATGTACATAACAAAAATAACTGAAACAGAGAAAGGAGGAAACTCAAGATTCCTGTATATTGTTTGTGGTTACAAAGTTGACTTACAATTTTTATTTTTAAGTTAATAAATAAAAATTTCATATTAGTACTGCATCTTTTTTATACCAGGTGTGGTTCGTGCCTCGAGCATCTTCCCTATCCTCAGTGCCATGCTCCTATTACTTGGGGGCCTTTGTGTTGCTGCCAGTCGTGTTTACAAATCCAAGCGCAACATTATATTGGGGGCTGGAATTCTATTTGTTGCTGCAGGTAAGTAAATATATGCTAGCAAAATGTTAAAACAAATGTCTGACACCATAATTTGCTTATAGGATAAAATAAATTACTGATTTTTTTTCTGGCAACAGTAGAGGTTTAAAAATATTGTTCCAAAGAGCAGTAAAATATAACATTTTATATACACGCATTTACAAAATTGTTGGTATTCTTCTGTTGGTCACTAAAATAACTTGAAACTGTCAAAAGTAACAATGAAAATCAACTAATCAAAATCAGACATTGCGCCTGAATTGCAGTGCAACTGAATTTTTCCTGCAGAAAAATGATGGTACTTCTTTTTCAATGAGCTTTATTGAAATATCATCAAATATCACACGATATGCAAATTAACAATTGTAATCATATAACAAGTTATAAACATCAAACTCCCCTCCACAATGTTGGACAGGTTCTGATCAAAGAAGAACGGCAAGTAGTGTCCAGTATTCTGACAGAGTGTCCCTCTGACTCAATCCTAGCTGTTCCCACCACTCCCCAGCCGGACCGCTCCCACACCCTCTACTCGCGCTCCAGCAGGAGAGCGGGGGGCCACAGCTTCACATGGACATGAAAATCTCTAATTATCCAATCCGTAAACAAAAGATAGCCTTTAAACGGGAAGGAAATAAACATCCAATAAACATCAATACCCCCTTTAAACAGTTTCAGACACTTTCAGATGCGGCTGAGGGCTTGCCACCTTCTAGTTGACAACGGACTGCTACACAATTACTTTCGTGTGGCATATTTTGGAGAAAGGGAAGGTGCGGGCATGCAGAAGAGAGATCAGGTCGGGGCCCCTATGCCAGGGATCAGTTTGCGGACTGGTACTCAGGTGACCCAATAAAGGACATCCAATCGCTCCATGTTCTATAGAATCTGTCTAATGAATTCTCACTCTCCGATCTCAACTCCTCCATTCTCTGTACATGGAAAATTTCTTTAAACCATTCGGTTATGGATGGAGTCTGTGTGGACCTCCACTTCCTGGGAATTAAGCTTCTAGCTGCTGCCAGGAGGAGAAGCAACAATCCCCCTTTCAGGGTTCTCATCGGTACAGGTAACATGGAGAGAAGGAGGACCCGTGGGTTGTTTTGCAACCTAATACCAGTAATTTTGTCGATCACCTCAATTACTCGGAGCCAGAATGGTTGTAAATCTGGACATCCCCACCAAATATGCATCATGGTTCCTGACTCTTTTCCGCATCTCCAGCATGTGGCAGGGACTGCGGGATATAGTGTATGCAACAGGACGGGGACTCGGTACCATCGTGAAAGAATTTTGTAGTTAAGTTCCTGTACGCGACAAGAAATTGAGGTCTTGTGCACCAGGGTGTATGCTTTAGTCCAGTCCTCATCAGTCAATGTGAGGCCCAGTTCTTTCTCCCAGCTGTCTCTAAATACAGGTCTATCAGGTGATAGGGCATCCAGGAGCAAGTTGTATATATCTGAGATTGTATGCCTTGGAGCCTGTTGCCGCATACACAAAGTTTCAAAATCAGAGGGGTTTCTAGCCAACCCAAACCCAAGCCTATTGGTGTCAAAATAATGCTTAAGCTGCATGTATTGCAGCCACACATTCGGAGTTTGGTTCTGTGCCGCCACCCCTTCGTTATATGACTTAAACACGGCGTTTCTAGTAAAACTACCTATTACTTGGGGGCACTTCTCTACGCCATCCTGATATAGGAGACAGGGAGCCGAAATCTGCAGGTCAGGGTTGCCCTTAATTGGTACTAGTGGTCCTCCGGGGGGTATATAACTTATATTGTACTCCATATTTCTTAAAGACTGATATGGTGACCCGTGAGATCAGAGGTAAGCGAGATAGCCCGAAGTTCCTAATACGAGGCAGGAGCCACGGCAAGGATGACAACGCCCCACCATATAACGCTTCATCGAGCTGCACCCATCTGTTAAGATCTCCAAAGAAACCATTAGGGAGAGCCACCGGGAGGGTCTGGAGCAGATACAAGATCCTAGGAAGGATATTCATTTTAATAATATTAATTCGACCCGTCCATGAGAACGCTCCCCGGTCCCATTTACTTAAATTAGCCTTAATAATTTGGACAAAGGAGGCGTAATTTAGGCGAAAAAGATTGTCTAGATTCTTCGGAATCTGAACGCCTAGATACGTAAAATGGTCCGTCACCCACTTGAACGTGAATCTACTCTGCAACATCTGCAGGTCCCTCTGACCTAGGGTGACATTCATTGCTACACTCTTAGACCAATTTACTTTAAAGTTGCTTACCCGGCTAAATCTATCCAAAAGATCCATCAGAGCGGGCGGGGAAGTTTCCGGCTGTGTAATATAAAGCAGAAGATCATCGGCAAATGCCGCGCTTTTGTATTGCTTGTCTCCAATCTGCAGACCCTTGATTTCCCGATCCGCTCTGATGGCACGCATCAAACATTCCATTACCAGCACAAACAGAATAGGGGACAGCGGGCATCCCTGCCTCGTCCCGTTACGGATGTCAAAGGATCTGGATAAGACCCCATTAACACTGATCTGTGCCGACGGGTTACTATACAATGCCATGATTCGCTGCAGCATCACCGGGCTGATGCCCACGTTCGACAAGGCAGACTCCATGAAGTCCCAGTCTACCCTGTCGAACGCCTTCTCAGCGTCTATAGACAGCAGCACGAGAGGGTTCTGTGTTTTCTGCGCATAGTTAATCAGGGAAAGAGTTTTCAGAGTGTTATCTCTTGCCTCTCTTCCCGGCACAAATCCGACCTGGTCTATATGTATAAGGTCCGTTAAGATGGTGTTAAGTCTGACGGCAATAAGTTTGGCCTACAGCTTGGCATCCGTATTTAATAACGAAATGGGCCTATAGCTGGCGCATAGCATAGGGTCCTTTCCGGGTTTCGGGATCACTGTGATGTGAGCCTGCGTGAATGAGGGGGGGAAGGGTTGGGTACCCGAGACCGAGTTAAAGGAGGACAGGAGGAAGTCCATCAGTTCGTCCCTAAAAATCTTGTAAAATTTGGCTGTAAAGCCGTCGGGGCCCGGACTCTTTCCGGACGGCAGGGAGGAAATGGCCTGTCTAATCTCCTGTCCCAAAAATGGAGTCTCCAGTGCCTCCAGTCTACCCTATCTAGGCCAGGTGCGGGCGCCCGTTCCATAAAAGTCCTCAAGTCCCCAGCCCCGGTCGGCGAAGGGAGATTGTAAAGCATTCAATAATATTCATGGAATTCGTCTAAGATCTCTCCTGTGTAGAATGTTGATTTGCCTGTTTTGGTTTTGATCGAGGGTACATAGAGAGCAGATCTCTTGTCTCGGAGTGACCTGGCCAACATCCTGCTCGGTTTATTACTCCAAGCGTAGTATTTCCCCGCGCAGATCTGCCTGAACCTAGCCGCCTTCTTATCCAACAACTGTAGGATCTCTTGCTTTGTCTGTAAAAGATCTCGCAGGTCTGAATCAGACAGCGTCGCCTTATGTAAGCTCTCAAGCTCTGTCAACCTGGCCAGTAGTCTTTTAAGTTTAAATGCCGCTTCTCGCTTCAAGCGTGCCCCGTGCTTTATCAGCACTCCTCTAAGAACACATTTTAAAACTTCCCATTTTACTTGGGGCGAGGATTGGTCCGAAGAGTGGGCGCTGATAAATAATTTGATAGTCTGAGATAGGTCGGCAACACAGACCGAATCGTGAAAAATGATGGTACTTCAAATAAAGCATCATGGGTGTCTCCAGGGGCGTAACTACTGGGGTAGCAGACGTAGCAACTGCCCTGGGGTCTGTGCTCTTAGAGAGCCCGTGCCCCGGGGCAGCCGCTACCACGTCTGCTACCCCGGTGGTTCGGCTCCTGCACCCACCAGCAGTGAACATACTAGTTCACTGCCTGCGGACGCGGAGCTGCGGGGCCCGGCGCTTCCTACCTCTGAACGCCCGGGCCCTCCGGTCCGAGTGCTCAAAGGCAGGACTGGCCGGTATTAGCAGAGCCTGCGCTGTCCCACAGTGCTGACGTGGCCTGTGCCGAGCACAGACTGGCCGGCCGACTTTGCGGTCACATCGACGGAGCGAGAGACAGGTGAGTAAGTGATTTCTTTTTTTTTTAATATTAACGAAGCCCCCTGCCTGCCTATATATTTGCCCCATAGCCCTGCCTGCCTGTATATTTGCCCCTATAGCCCTGCCTGCCTATATATTTGCCCCTATAGCCCTGCCTGCCTGTATATTTGCCCCTATAGCTCTGCCTGCCTGTATATTTGCCCCTATAGCCCTGCCTGCCCATATATTGGCCTCTATTGCCCTACCTGCCTATATATTGGCCCCTATGGCCCTGCCTGCTCATATATTGGCCCTTATAGCCCTGCCTGTCTATATATTGCCTCCTGTAGTTCTACCTGCCTATATATTGGCCGCCATAGCCCTGCCTGCCTATATATTGGCCCCTAAATCCCTGCCTGCCTATATATTGGTCCCTATAGTCCTGCCTGCCTATATATAGTCTCCCCAAAGCCCAGTCTGCCTATATATGGCCCTATAGCATACCCTATGCCCTGCCTGCCTATATATATGGCCCCTATAGCCTACCATATGCCCTACCTGCCTATATATATGAACCCCATATAAACTTTCCTAAGCCCTGCCTATATATATGGCCCATATAGCCTACCTTATGCCCTGCCTACCTGTATGGGGCCGCTATAGCCTACCCTTAGCCCTGCCTGCCTACATATATAGCCCCTATAGCTACCTAAACTCTGCTTTCCTACCTATATGGCCCCTATATCCTGCCTGCCTATCTATATGGGGCCCTATAGCTACCTAAACTCTGCTTGACTGCCTATATGGGGCCCTATAGCTACCTAAACCGTGCCTTCCTATATGGGGACCCTATTGCTTACCTAAACCTGGCCTATCTGGGGCCCCATATAGCCTATCTAAACTCTGCCTGCCTAAATGGACCCCGTATAGCCAGGGGGCAGGGAAAAGTGAGGATTCTAAGATATTTGTGTCTAAATCTCCAGGGACAAGTGGTCGCGAGACGTCATCATGGCGGCCCAAAGTTTGCTTTGGGGCCCAGGCTTCTCTAGTTACGTCCTTGGGTGTCTCCATACTTGTAATGAGAGTCTACCTATTTAAAGGGTGAAAAGTAGTTAGTGTGTCATTTTGTAACAAGGTGTAAATATGTAGTGCGCTGTAAAAGAGAAAACAGAGGACAGGCACACCTCACGTAACACTGTGAGGTTAAACAGCAGTAATGGGGAGGGTAATGAAAACCGCTCACCTTTTGAGGTTGTACAGGATGGTACAACTCATGTAGATGGCATCTAAATATAGATCACAAGCAGCCTGATTCCGTAAACGTCTCAGGGAATGCACTGCACTTTGACTGGTTTATTGAGTATATAGATATATATATATAGTCCGTATTATGTACCTCATCCAATTCATTCGGATGAAAGAAGGTTGGTATCAAGGTGTGTATCATACTGAACATCATCAAAAGAAGCTAAGCAGAAAGTTGTTTTAGGAGATCAGAAAGAACATTGAAGACAAACATATTGAGGGATATAAGCAATAAGACCATCTCTAAACAGTTTAATGTTCTTGTTTCTACAGTTGCACATATTATTATTATTATCAGGGTATGTTCACACGGCGTCTTTCAAGACGTATTTTGGGGCGCATTGTAATTATGGTATTCATAGCTCTCACAGGGATAATGAAAGTGAATGGGGCTGGCCCTCCTTGCGCTTTAGAAAAATGCGCTGATCAGCACATTCTTCTAAACACACGCTGTGTGAACATACCTTTAGAGATTAGAGGTGAACTCCAAGGTCAAAGTACATCAGTGTCGGATCGACCATTTGTTCCTGTCTTTGCCAAAGTCGACAGTGTCAGAAAGCTTTGTCTCAGTCGCGTCATGGTTCCTCCAATAGAATTAAGAACCCAAACACACAGCTAAAACCATCCAGGGATGGCTAAGGGCAACACATTGGACATTTCTGAAGTGGCTTCTATGAGCTCTGATCAAAATCCTGTTGAACATCTGTGGAAAGAATTGAAACATGCAGTCTGGAGAAGACGCCTTCACACCTGAGACAGATGGAACCACTCACGAGGAGTGGGCCAAATACTGTGGACAGGTGCATAAGTCTCAATGAGAGCTATGCAGCGATTGTCTCGAAAGATTGCGCAAAAAATATTATGTTTACAACAAACATTTCTGTCCAAGCTAGTATCATTTATTTATTTATATTTTTTTCTTTTTCAGTTGAAGCAAAATTTCAAAGCAATGTCTGATCTTCATTAGTTGTTGCTTTCCATTAAATGTATTCTTGTCTGCTTCAAGCTATTTCAGTGACCATTGTGGGTTTCACTTTCTTTAATAGAAGGGCACCAATGATTTTGTTTCAGTTTATGATATATAATGTGTGTGTTTGTGCGTTTAGGGATGACCATTAGGCTTGAGAGACTACCTGGTGGCCCCTTGGGCATGTGATATATTATCTTGACCCAAGCTAAAGGCATTTGGATAGGGTTCAAATAACAATCATTGAATCACATGATCTATCAATCATGGACCTTTTTGGATGATCTGGCTTTAGGATGAGCACCAGCAGGCAGTGTTCTTAAGTTACTCTTAAGCTGTTAGCGCTCCGGTGCATGTCTTATTGTTGTGTCTTACCTAAGCATTAGATAAGATTGATACTTACCAATACCTATAATTATTCGCATACTCTACTGTGGAGGACATTTTTATATTTTTTATGATTTTCCTGTTAATTGTATATCACAGATATAATTGACTTAACATATCTTTGCTATAAATCCTCTAAACAGTCTATCCAATGCGCCAAAAAGCAAAACAATTTCATATGGCCTTCCTAAGTTTTTATTTATCTTTCTGTGATGTTTTCTGTGCTAATTTGTGGTTTTCCTGTGCAGTATGTACCTTCCCCATTTTGCAGAAAACAAGCAACATTTCCTGTTTAAAAACTGTTTTCTTTTGCTTTGTAAAACTACATACCCTAGGCTGCTTTGTTGTGCTTTATCCATCCTTCTCCCTTACAACCTCAGTTTCAGTGGAAATGCTGTTTCCTCCCTCATGGTTGAAAGCCTTAAAGGAGTTGTCTCCCTATAGAGTTTCATAGGCTGCATGAATGAAATACTCTGTCACTTCCTGGTTCAGACTGACTAATTTGCATAAGCTCCATGCTTGTATTCAACACTGTGCTTTCAGTTGCTAATTAGATCAGATTAGCTCAGAAGCTTCTCAAACTGCTTGCAGAAGGCTTTATATGATCCCCCCCAAAAAAGCCCTAATTACAGTTCTGTTTATTTTACATAAATCAAGCTTTTTACTGCCCAGCACCACAGACACTGCTGTGACCTGTGTGTACCTGAGGAAGCGGGAAGTTACCCGCGAAACGCGTAGTACTTATTAATAAATTTATGCTCTCAACTTAATGTTGAGCACTATTTAGTTATTTTCTCTACCAGCGCTTCACTCGTAGCCCCTCTCAACCAGCGGGAAGAACCTCTGGTTTTTCTAAGCAAGATTTTGAGACATCACTCACTGCTATCACATAGAACAAACAGCAGGGGGAGAATTGTTTACAGGTCGGTTACTGAGGGAACTGAAATAGCCAGGGAGGTCATAAATTCACTTGTATCTACTTAGGGAAAACAGATGAACAAAGCAATATATTTGGAAAATGTCTTTATTTTGTGTTCCCAACAATTTGAAAGCTATTCTTTGTAGCGAGACAACACCTTTAAGGGAGTCATGTATGAAAAATGTCTAGGTCTAAGACTTTCGTTATTGCCCATAGCAACAAATCAGAGTTCCCCTTTCATTTTTTCAGAACACTATCTGAAATGAAAGAGGAGCTCTGATTTGTTGCTATGGGCAACAAAGAAAGTCTTAGGGTATGTGTTGAGATATGTTTTTAGATGCTTGTTTGGATCCATGTTTCCGATCCTAAACGGACCGAAACACACATTTAACAGTTTGCAGTGTGATTTACATTGCTTTCAATGTAAAACACGCATTGGCGTGCAGACGAGTTTTACATGCATCTTTCTGATGCGTCTTTACGATCCATTCAAAGAATTGTCATGTAAATTCTTAATCTGAAAGATGCAGCAGACACGCTGTTTAAAACTATAGAGTCCTTTCCTGCTGCAGCCAAACGCACCTGTGTGTTGGAGGCGTTTTGGATGTGATTGCAGCAGCGCTTTTTCGGATTCAAAACAGATCCAAAAATGGATGAATGACCACCTGGTTTTAACAAAGGCATCAATGGAAATGAACTGGAGGCATTTTATAGCCTTTTGACACTGTTTAAGGGACGAATCTGTGCCAAAACTGCCCTGAAAACAGCATCAAAATCAGCTGTAGAATTTAAAAAAAGCATAAATATAGTACAATACAGGCAGTCCCTGACTTACACTGTTCCGACTTACATCTGTCCCCTAGTTACAAACGGAGACACAGCAGATAGTAGCTGCGGAATGAAAAGTTCCAGATGCCACAGCAGCACATAAGGTGAATATGAGGTGCAATCTTCTTAAGAGGGGCACAGACAGCAAAACAAATGTAAAAACCCTTCCCGGCGCTATCCAAAACTAAAAAAAACCCTTTTGTGCTGGAGTTACATTTTATACCTGTTCCGACTTACATACAAATTCAGCTTAAGAACAAATCTACAGTCCCTATCCCTTTCGTAACTCGGGGACTGCCTGTATATCTAAGAAGCGGATTTTCACAGCTAAATAATTATAATACTATTCATGAAATGTCATATTACAGAGGACCTTTGACATCTTGTGACGTCTGTTTTAATTAATACTTGTGTTCCCTATGAAATAATTCTGGAGCAACGTCTTAACACTGTTGTGCTTTTCTTCTATTATTCCTTCTAGAAATGTATTACTGAATCTGTTAGCTGGGTGTTGGCACATGGGGGGGGGGAGGAGGGGGGGTTCTGCACAGCCTGACCTTGCCCAGTCAGTACTTCCAGGGTCAGTGTGTTCAGAAGCCCTTTGAAGACTGAAATGGTAATCTCCAGCCAACAGATTCAGAAATAAAATGATAGAAGGAATGACAGGTACTCCAAAATACACAGTTATAAGAAGATGCTGTACAATTGTTTTATCATGTGGAACATATTTTTACTAAAACAGACATGACATGAGATGTCACAGGGCTTCTTTAAGATGTGCTAACTTTCTTGGCTTCACATGTTTTGGCAGGTTTAAGCAACATTATTGGTGTCATTGTTTACATTTCTGCCAATGCCGGAGATCCTGGTACTAAGAGAGATGATGAGAAGAAGAGCCATTATTCATATGGTTGGTCCTTTTATTTTGTAGGACTTTCTTTTATCATTGCCGAAATGATTGGGGTCCTTGCAGTTAATATCTACATTGAAAAGAACAGAGAAGCACATTGTAATCACGTACTGAGATGATCAAAAACCCGTCAGCCATTCTTCGTTTGCCAAGCTATCGTTTTCGATATCGTCGGCGTTCTAGATCAAGTTCACGATCCACCGAGCCTTCTCAGTCAAGGGACACTTCTCCAGTTGGAGTGAAAGGGATACCATCCACTGATATCTCCATGTATACCTTGTCAAGAGATACCTCCAAGGCTAATGTAAGCAGCCTGTATAACACAGAGCGTGGGGATCACAGTTTTTTACAGCTGCACAATTGCTTTCCCAAGGAACCTGGGGTCACCGTCACCGTCACAGGACCAGCCTCAAACACAGGCACCCTGGGCAAGGATGGGTCAAACACTAATACTCTAAACAGAAAAACCACCCCTGTGTAGATGGTCCCAAGGCTAAGGTCTTCTCAGAGAGTGTGTGAGAGTGAATGTGCAATACGTTTGACAGGATATAAGTTTTAGGATGGAGGTAGGAGCCATTTTATGCCATGTAGCTGCCAATTTCTGGTAAAGAGGTGTTAGAAATCTCTCTATCAGTGAAAGAAATTTTGGAACCAAATGATAAATGTTCTAATCCCTGCATTATATTGTTTTGATAAAACATACTTGTTAAAAGGTAATCAACATTATAAGATGCTGATTAACAACTGTTCTCTTTAGAAAAAAAAACAAAAAACACACAAATATCCTAGGTCAATGTAGCCACTAAGCTGTACTCTCTCACACAAAGTATCTGCAACATAAGAATTAAACTTTTAAACATTCTCAACCAAGGCAAATTCCATGAAAGATTCAAAAGGCTCTGTTTACTCTTGGGACATGTCGGATATACTAAAGACTCACATCCCCACTGAAATACCAATTTTGGAGTTGTCAAATTGACAAAAGAATGTTATCATTTCTCTTGTCAAAGGGGATGTCTCTCCCACGAATTGTGCAATCAGTGCTAGTGATGTCAGATTCTGTAAGGAAAAAACATTTCCACAACAATGTTGTGTCAGGAGTTTTGACAAATCCTATGTGATCATTTAATTATACATGAAACTGATCAAGCTTAAAGGGGTTGTCTCACCATGCTGTTTCACAAAGCCAAAGCAGCTGCAAATTCACACTTTCTCATTTTCCCTAGACAGGCTGTGGGTGCTTCTTTAACAGTGATTAGCATATCAGCTCCGTAATCCCAGCTCTTTTAATTGTACTGATGTGCAAGCAGGAGATGTTATCTATAGTGCAAAAGGCTACAGATCTGAAAGTAAATAATCAATTTAATAATCTCCTTTGTTTGTTAAAGATAACACACTCTGTTCTCAAGCTGCCATACATCCTGGTGACGTCACTTCCTGCTCTCTGTCTTATTTGGAAGGGAGAGTAGGATGGTAACCAGAGAAACATATGTGCACTCAGAACAGATAAAATCTCTATCTCCTGATCAAGGTAATATCAAAGAGGAAAGCATTTGGAAAAGGTTGATTTAAAGGGGTTTTACCACGATCTAATGTTGACGTGGAATCCTCCAAAATGGTTATGTAATCATTTTTCTAAATATATGTCATTAAAAAAGTGAAGCTTGTGAGATCTACAGCCTTCCTTACATGCCCTTATTTTCCTGACAGTTTACATTAGACATGACCAGGAGCTGACAGGAGCTGAACTGGCCGTGCTTGCGTTGTTTGCACTTCTTATCTGATGGCAGGGAACAAGAACGAGCTTTGAAGAGACTGGGGAGAAAAGATCCTGTGTCTTTTGTGTAGAGAATCCACTGGTTGTAATGTAATTATTTGAGTATACATGCAGATGCTCCCTGCTCAGCCCCCCCCCCCCCCCGTATCAGTTTGTGAACAAATGAAAGAACACTGCCTGCTTGGAGCTTATCTTCTCTCCTGTGCACAATACAGTTACCCCCTGTGGATTAGCCAAACAATGTTTACTCAACTACAGAGACTGAATATCAAGAGTGCGCATGGGAGGTGGTGCAATGACATCACAGAAGAGGTACTTGTTTTTTTAAACACAGAAACACAACACCCTTTTTTTCAAGCATCAAGAAGTGAGTATCAGCCTGTTAGGTAAGGAACTTACTTCTTGGCAAAACCCCTTCCACGTTCCCTACATGTTGAAAGCTAATCTTTGTAGTAAGACAACCCCTTTAAGTATACATGGGAAATATGTTTAAAACATTTTTCCAATAGCAAAGACCCATCTACTGAGAATTACCAAACAAAAATGTAAATGTTGTAAATGTACAGGTTGATAAGTTCTTGAATTCAATATTATTGTTTATGTTAATCATTTTTAAAACTCTCTACTAAGTCATATAATTCTGTTCCTCTTCTTGTTATCCAGAACAGAGAGCCTGGTACGCTAATCTGATAATGAGGACATACACGCAACTCAAGAGCTGCTAAATATTTTTTATTATGTGCCACGTAAGGCTTATTGCAGCACTGTAGGGGACATGATCATTTCATTTTAGTTCATCAGCTGTACTCCAGGTAAGCAACATTTTAAAAAAAGTTGTCTAAATCAAAAAGGACTGTAAATGGTAAGTTCATTTCTTGTGGAGTCTGTAGTGCCCTAGTGGATTCAGGAAAATCATGTTTATTCTCTGATCCCATGTAAATACTGCAAGTCCATTTACTTCTGGTCCAAAAGAAAAAAACAAAAACAAATTGCATCTGCAAGACATTTGTATAGACCCTGTAAAATCAGTACTCTGGGCTATTGGAGAATGTAGTCATAGCTAGGCTTTTTTTCTCCTGGAGAAAGACTTATTTGAATGCCTTTGCCTGTATGTAAATGCCCTGACCAAAAGTAACTTGTCGGTGCACACCTGGCATCCTGCACGTGGGCACATACTTTGCCAGCTAGACTTTAGCCATGTCCCTATAAAAAAATACACAGTATACCATTCAAGGTTTCCTGTATAAGTAGATGCTGGGGTTGTGAATGCAGTACAAGCATTATCAGTAATTAAACACAGCATTTTGTAGAGCTCATATCATTTGATCTCTTATCAATTATATAATCTCTGAATTATGCTGTGGATTATTTTATCACAATTTTCACAGCATAATGGTGGAGACTTTTGGGACCTACAGGTACTGAAGACAAATTTTTTCACAACTGCAGTTAAACATATCTGAATGGTTCATTGTTGAAGCTATTTGCATGGTACCAGGAGCACAGAATTTTAATTTTACATTGTTGAAGCTATTGAAAAATAGGCTATTACATTTATGGGTGTGATATGTAATGTATTGGGGGGCTTTTAACTTAGTGATAAAAGCTAACATATGTACACATTTTATGAAAATCAAATGTGTTAAAAGGTAGTCTATCTCCAGAATTATGTCTTTAAAACCCTCAGTCATAATCATACAATAGTGCAGAAGGGGTCCTGAAGGACTTGGACAGTCAATTGTCAGAGGTCATGTAGAAGGCAGTAGAGGCCTAATATGTGCCTCAAAGAACTGAGGTGGAAAAGTTATTTCAGATTTTCCTAAGATTTTGCTAATGGAAATGGCATTCTTTCTTTAGGGTACAGCTACAGCGGGTACATAGTTTGTGGTTGCACCCTATCTTTGGAAAGGGTGCAAAAGGTCTTTCTGTCCCATGTGACGAGGCCAGTACTGCAAATGGTTTTGAATTCAGGCTTTGGAACTTCAGGTTACACCTCTACTCTCAAAATATATTAATTGAATAGTTGAAACCTATTTTGTTAAAGTCCAGATAAGTATTAACAGTTATCATAAGAACTTGCAAGAAATAGGTGACTATTCAGCTGATGGTCATCAAAACTATAATGAGTTCAGTTCTGTGACCGTAAATCACCTATGAATGATATCGTAATTAATCATTACCATAGTAAGTGTTTTTGTTTTTCCAAGGGTCTGTTTAGTACAACTTTTAGGCTAGGTCTACACAGCACAAGATTTTGGTTGTTTTTTCAGCAGATTCAGTATTTTGAATCCACTGTAAATCCAACCGTACCCAAAATTTAGGTTTTCCTAATCCGAAAAACCGACCAGTGAAATATAGAACATGTTCTATATTCCGCTGGAACAACGTTGGATTCCCGCAGCCCCAATGTACAGGGCCGCTAGAAATCCTTCCACCATTTTTTTGCACAAAAGAAAGCAAAAAGAAAAACAGAAACAGCGTTGTGGCACAGTCCAACAAAGCGAAAATGCAGTCGGATTTTGACCAGCTTTTTCACTTTGCTGTGTGGATCTAGCATTAAAGTCATTTAAAACCGTCAACCCACCACCCCTACCACACAAAAAAAGAGTAGAATTAACCATAGTTAACCTCAGTCCTTTTATCTTTACCAAAGTCATACTCATCTTGGATCTAGGAAGTTTAGATTCCTGGCTGGACAGGTATGTTGTATATTAAGAGCCACATGTATGAAATGTGTCTAGGTATAAGACTTTCTTTGTTGCCCACAGCAACCAATCAGAGCTCTCCTTTAATTTTTTCAGAGCATTATATGAAATGAAAGGGAAGCTCTGATTGGTTGCTTTGGGCAGCAAAGAAGGTCTTACACTTAGACATTTTTCATACATGCCCCTGCACCTACAAAACTTGCTTGGATGAAACAAAGTGATCATTAGTGAAAAAATATGTTGCTCTTGGTATGTTTAGATTTAGATGTTTAGATTTAATTAATTGCTAATTAAAGAAAAATCTATGACAAACTTATGTTTGTCAAATGTGTTTCAGCAGTCACAAGAACAGTCATGTAGGTGCAGGACACCACCTGGAGATTCTTCAGATCTTATCTTTGTGGAATATGAATACTTCTTAAGAAGGTGACTGGGAATGTTTCATTAAGTAAAGCCTAACGGTATGTTCACATGACTTATTATGGGGCACATTTTGCAGTGTATTTCGCGGCGTACTGCACTCTAATATGAGCGAGATCGGCCCCCCCCCCCCCCCCCCCCAGGACTACGCGCTGGTCAGCGCGATTCCCAAACACCCGGCGTAATTGTGGGGCGTACTGTAGGGCCCGCGAATATGCTGTGTGAACATACCCTAAAGCTGAGTGAAGGTGGGGTTTGAAATCACTGCATACACTGCAAATGATGTGCAGGACCCCTACCAAATTGTTGGAAATATTAGGGCACTAAGAGATAGAAGAACCCTATTACTAGTTATGTACACATTTTAATCATTTTTCTTTGATGACTTACTTAATGGATTATTATTGAATAAAACACTACATATATTTTGTACTCTAAACAAGAGTAGACACCTGAATAACTTTTTGTCTTCTGCTTTGGCATTGGAATAATCGATCACAGCCCAGCAATCTCCGCTTCATATTAAAACAGTAGCAGAAAGTATCAGTTCTGTGCTTTAGTCACTGAAGAATGAAAAGCAGCTTCAGTCATTTGTCAAAAGTAGCAGTATTCTGTTATGTAACGGCTCTTAAAATAGACAACCCTTGACACAGAGATTCTTTAGCTAAATGCTTAAAATTGAGCACACTCCATGTTACTAGTGAAAGTTTAATGTATTTTTGGTGACATTTTAGTAATTAATCTTTTAAAATATATATTTAAAATAATTATGGATATGCAAGTAGGCAGACAGGATGTTTATGACAGCAAAATAATAACATTTCATTCAACATTTGATAGTCCAGCAAATCTGACCATCTGGAATATATTTTCTGAAACATTGAGCAGAACAAAGCAGCAGACTGAGCAGAAGACCCAGGAGAAGTCATGCCTGATTCAGGAGCATTTTTGTTAGCATATTAATGCCAGTTGGCTGCCTAAAGGTCCCAATAATGTATAATAATATACCAAGATTTTGTACATTCTCAGCATAGTCACACACCTTCAGGTCACTATACTTATATGTTTTACTCATTGAAAACACAGACTGTGCTCCAGGCATGCAATCTTACGAGGGGCAAAACACAGTCCCTTAAAAAAAAAACACATATTAGAGGCATTACTACTGTTTGAAAATAGGGGTAACTTGTGTATATTGCCTTCATCTGTGTGCATCCTACTAAGATAAGTCTGGGGCTCTTTCAATCTATTGATTGCTAGAGAAGTTACATTCAAGCCTATTTATATCATTACTGACTATCAATCCATAGAGTTACTGACATATTGGTACTGTACAGAGTTTACATATGGCATTTGTGGTCATCACTGCACTGCTTCTTCATGCTTTTACTCTTACATAGTTAAGCCATTGTTAAGTTAAGCCATAGTTAAGTCACACCCCACACCACACACTAAGCATAGTTAACTTTACATAGTTAGGCCACACCACTTATGATAGATTTCTATTACTGGACAAGCACCATCTGAATTTTAATGCACACCATTAGCAGATTGTGAATGTGCCATTATTTTAACGCTATCATAAATTAAATAGTTTATAATAATAGCTTAAATAGCCATTACCTAATTTCATAGATTCAAATGATTTCATAGAAAAATTGCTGGAACTCTATTGCCACCTATTGGATGCAGTGTTTCTCAAATAATATCTAATTTACTAAACCTTGAGTCATATCTAGAAGATTAAATTCAAGCCAGAACCCCTCTACATACTACTGTTTTTAGGTGCTGGATCCTCATCAGTGCAGAGTAGAGTACTGGTTGGCTGGATGAGAGGCTTTAGCCACAGCTCAAACACGGTATTGTTCTTCATAACAAAGAGGCACCATCAAGGTATGTGGAAATACAAACCATGAACGCTCCACTAAAAAATATATTCAAAAAATCTTATAGAAAAAGAGCTAGGACTCCAATAGATTCTATTGAATGCAGCGTTCTCCAAGGCATATCCCAGTCACTGAGTCTTGAGACATGATTAGGAGATTAAAGCCAAGCTAGTGCTCATCTACAGACAGCTGTTTTGGGATGTTGCCTCTCATTAGTGCAGAGCAGGGTACTAGCTGGCTTTAAGCTCCTAATCATATCAACCCTGTCAGAGCTAAATTCATAGAAATTACTCCATTCTACTGCAGAAACTTTCATAAAAGGGCTTGTGATGCTACAGGGACTTAAACATATCACGGCAACGGTCCTCAGAAAAGCCTATCTAAAATGTAACTTCTATTCAAAATGGTATACAATCCATACACAGCCAAGACCAAAAAAAAATAGTAGAACCATAAGAAAAAATACAAAGAGGGTATGTCCTCTTATATTCTTATACCACATAAACTCTAGGGATACCTCTAAAATTGTTACACAGAAACCCAGGCTACCCTATATTTAGCCCCTAGATGACCCTCAAAAGAGGCAGAGAAATCGCCCCAACAAGGGGGCTCCACCTATCGGTGGCTCACCATGGGTATCCCTAGAAAACTCTCCCTGTATATACACTGTAGATGCAAAACACTAAAATATCACCAATAAACTACGGAACTCCACTTAGTAGAAGAGATATAATACAATCTCTGTTCTGGTGTTTGCTCAAAATCCTAAAACACCAATATATAACCAATAGAACTCCACTTAGTAGAAAAATATAATACAACCTGTGTTTCATTGTTTGTTCAAAATCCCGACATGTTTCCATTTCACCTACTCAGACGAGATTTCATCAGGGGATATTAAGCAGATAAACACCACACAGAGTGTGGGTAAATTAGATAGTTCCACTGATAACGGAACTCACAGCTTGGATGATATAATATGCTGCCCATGGACCTACAAATCATATACGCTGTAGTGTCTGGTAGCTTTTAGTCTGTAAATAAGGCTTAGGGTAAGTCCAGACGGCTTATTGCAGCGCGTGCAGTACGCACCGCAATACGCCAGGTGTTTTGGAGGCACGTGTTGATCAACACGTACTCCCAAAGCACCGGGGGGGGGGGGGGGGGGGCATGCATTGTCAGCGGCGCGGCGCGAACAATTGACATGTCACTTCTCTGAGAGATATGAATTACTGTAATTGCAGCGCACATTTCGCCGCATATAAAGCGTAATATGCGGGGAAATGCACATGCAATTATGCAAAATAAGCCATGTGAACATACCCTTATGGTCAACAGGAAGATGTTTATTTTATATGAATTCCTGTACCTATATTATTGGAAAAGTTTTGTAGATGCAAAAACAAGACAATCCAGAAAGCAGCAGCAGGGGATTGCTAAAATGAGCTGTTTTTAAAAATGTAAGTACAGTAGCCAGTCAACGGCTTTGAGGAATAGCAGCTATATTACTTTGTGTATCCAATGCATTTAGCGGAAACTGAAAAAACATCATGATAATCACATGTAAACTGTGCTGAAGTGATTTCCCACACTTAAGGATATATAGAACATTAGGGTGGTAATCTATCTCTGCTGAAGGTGTGAGAGAAATTAAGAATGATTACGATAGACAAGCAGTTTATATATTAATCCAAGTGTGGGGACCAGATGTCTTTACTGTAGCTGTGCTGGTAAATATCCTCTGCAATGAGTGCGGCAGTTATGAAATGCACTGCAATTTACCTCTGCCAGCACCCGCTGAGTCTCATCCTTTTTATTGGCAAAATAGTCATATATCTCTCTTGTCAAAATAATGTAATGCTAAGGGATTGTGTGTGAAGCTATTACTTCTTTAGGTTGTAACGGGAATGGTAGGAGTTATCCCAGCAGAGCAGCAATGCCAGGATCCCAGGAAAAGTACATCATTCAGGACAGAATTAATGAGCCACTCTTACAGAAAATGATACAGAAATGATTGTAGGACCTCTCCGAGGAGTATACAAACAGCAGCAAAGTGGAAAGCCCAAAAAGGAAAAGTCAAAGGGGACGGATATAAGATAAATAGTGGATTACTATGAATATGTTGGACAGTTCACAGAGTTATATGTTGAAATAGAAAAAAAATATAGCAACAAATTTCTTGAAACTTGGTCAAAATTTAGAGGTTAAACCAACACTTAATAGAGAAAAGCATAAAAAGCAATTGCTGGATCTTACTAATATATTAACAAGAAGAAACAATGTAATAAGAAACGTAATTGGCTTCTAGGAATTCTTCTTCCTTTTCCAGGCCCTGCTAACTCTTTGGAAGACTGGATATGTGATTTACAGCAGCCTGTACTCTGGAGAAGCAGATAATGGTTGTTATAATAGAATGCTAATGGACCACCAAGAAAGCAGCAGTGGTTATTAGCTCCCTAAATGGGTTTTGCCACCATGTAATGTTGAAGTGGGAACCTCCAAAATGGGTATTTAATCACTTTTCTAAATATATGTGAAAACTCTGAGAGCTACAGCATTTCTCAATCCCCCTTAGTTACGTCAAAGCTTTCACTAGTCACGACCCAGGAGCTGACAGGGCCCCGCTTGTGTGAAACACTTCTTATCTGCGGACAGGCAAATGAATGAGCTTTTAAGGCACCGGGTTTGACAGTGCAGTCTGGGCTGTCTTGCTGTATTGAGAATTCCCCTGTTGTACTGTTTATTATTTCAACTTAAGTTTTGAGACGCTCCCTTGGATTCCTCACTCCTCACTCACCCCCTCCCTCTCTCCCCTGCAGCTTCATGACACAGCATGATATGTATATATCCTGCTCTCGTGCTGTCAGGAGGTAGGTAACTGGCCTCTTGGCAAATCCCCTTTAAGTGTTTGACTGCCCTGTTGTTGGAACACTTAAAAGCGTTTTTATCAGCACAATGATTAGCTTTTAACATATAGTGAAAGGTAAATGAAGACTATTAGTAATACAGATGTTTTGATTTGGCATTGTTCAGGGGGTAATATCTTCTTTATCTACTGCAAGTTTACACAACTATCTCTAGGTTACCAAGCATATCTCTCTCTGTCTCTCATCTGTCCTCTGACCATGGTAAGCCACTGCCTGTTGAGTCTTATCTCTAACACAGGAGCTTGTTTACCTAAGTTAATGACAAGTTAAACCCCTTAGAGTTCTGTAGCTTTGTGCACTTCAGATTATAAACCTCTCAAACTCATATCACTGTAACATGATTAACAGAGCTGATATGCCAAGCACTGCTGTAGCCCAACCAGGAAGTGTTAGTCTGAGTCTGGCTGTGGCTCTGTAAAGTAAATCTGCAGTGGCATATCATCATCAAATTGTGCAAATTTATAGAGCAAATACTGCTACAGATTTTGATACCAAATATGGTAATGTTAAAAAAGTTAATGTATTTAAAATCTGCAGCTGTAAATTTTGCTGCTGGCTCAGGGCATTTCTGCAGAGAAATCTGCAGCAGTTGAGGATTAATTGTGACTTTAGGGATTCCTGTGGGAAATCTGAAAGCCTATCTACATCATAATCTGACAAATACGGATTTAAGATCTGCACTACGAGTCATTTTACATGCGGATTTTCCTTCTTTAAATCCTTTGCTGGTCCTGTAATATGCTGTGGATTTTTTAGCACACAAATCCACTATGTAAAATCAGCAGCGTATTTATCCTGCATGCAAGCACCTTAAATAAATTAGATTTATTTTGTTAATCAGAACATAAGAGCCCATGGCCACTTAATCCATTGAGTCAGATTCTTACATTTTGTTTAACAGGTTGTCATTTAAAAATATTTATGCCCCTTCTGGATTATTTGCAGTTAAAACAAGTTAAGAATTAAAAGATAAAAATACACCACTCACAATAAGTTAGGAATATTTGGCCTTTGGTTGAAATTTCAGAAGTAACATCATCTCATAACTTTAGAATGAACATGTCTAACTGTTCAGAATTTCAGTACTTTTTGTATGATGTTTTGAGCTATAACAAGGAGCTTAGTGGCAAAATTCACAAGGGTTTGATCCCTGAATCACCCAATACATTTAGGGGTTCAGTTTGAATTAGAATTAAAACAATCCTCTTCTTCATGCTGTTCACATTTTCACTGCTTACAATTGATCAACAGTACCTTGCCATTGCGAAGCTTCAAGCAAGATGCTCTCAGACGGAAGTGGCCACTGAACTTCGAGTATCACAGACATCAGTAGGTTGCAACAGAGATACAGAGAGACTGGAAGTGGCTACATAACTAACTGATGACCGCTTCATTGTAAACAATGCACTGCAGAACGAATATAAAATGTCACCCAACTCATGGGTGTTAAAAAAGGGGAGAGGCGACCAAAATAACAGTCAACCATTCATAAACCCTTTACATCACGTGGTCGCATGAAAATGACCGCAATGGTACCTGACCCCACCACCAGGCATTTCTTTTTGCATTGACCAGGAACATATAAACTGGATGAGGCACCAGTG
>JAODAL010044524.1:0-32801 GCA_025379985.1 Phyllomedusa bahiana | reverse complement strand
GGGGACAAAAAAACCCGTCTTTTCCAACCCCCAAAAAATAACATTTTTCCTGTAGCCAATTTTACAAGAAAAGGTTAATTAACAACGTATCTCTTGTTGTGTGTGAAAAAACCAGCAATTGTAAAACGCTACAAAGCACTAGTTTGTGCCCCTAAATTCTTTGGCGCAATTACATCCAGGGGTTAATTAAGCTTGTTTTGCTGTGTGCTGACAAAAATAAACCGTTTTTTTTAACGCCAAAATAAAAAATTTTTTTCCTGAGCCAAATTCAAAACAAAGGTTAATTACAACTGTACCTTGTTGTGTGGGTAGAAAACAGCAATTGAAACACGCAACAAAGCTCTATTTTGTGGGGCTCAATTCTTGCGCTTTTAAACACCCAGGGGTTAATTAACTTTGTTTTGCTGGTGTGCTGACCAAAAAAACCGCTTTTTAAACGCCAAAAATAATAAATTTTTCCTTTCCCCTAATTCACAAGAAAAGGTAAATTTACAACGTATCTTTGTTGGGGTTTTAAAAAACCCGGCAATTTTGTAACACGCTACAAAGCTACTAGTTTGTGCCTCAATTCTTTGGCGCATTTTTACTCCGGGTTAATTAAGCTTGTTTTGCTGGTGGCTGACAAAAAAAAACCTCTTTTTTCAACCCCAAAAAATATACATTTTTCCTTTTTACCAATTCACAAGCAAAGGTTAATTACAACGTATCTCTGTTGTGGGGCGTAGAAAACCGCAATTGTAACACGCTACAAAGTACTATTTGTGCGGTCAATCTTTCCCAAAAATTTTAAAATCCAGGGGTTAATAAGCGTTGTTTGCTGTGGCTGCCCCCAAAAAAACCCGCTTTTTCAAGCCAAAATATATAAATTTTTCCTGTCCCCCCCCTTTTTTCACAAGAAAAGGGTTTAAATTACAACTGAACTCTTGGTTTTGCAAAGAAAACAGCAATTGAACCCCTACAAACTACTAGTTTGTGCGGCCAATTCTTTTGGCGCAAATTACACCCCAGGGGTTTATTAAGCTTTGTTTTGCTGGGGTGCGACAAAAAAAAACCGCCCTTTTTCAACGCCAAAAATAACATTTTCCTGTAGCCTAATTCACAAGCAAGGTTTAATTACAACTTACCCTTTTTGTTGGGGTGCTAGAACCCACGAAATTGTAACAGCACAAAGCTACAGTTTTTGGGGCTAAATCTTTGGCGCAATTTACATCCAGGGTTAATTAAGCTTTTTTTTCCCGGTTCTGAAAAAAATAAACCTTTTTTTAACGCCAAAATATATAAATTTTTCCTTAGCCTAATTCAAAAGCAAAGGTTAATTACAACTGTATCTCTGTTGTGTGGGAGAAAACAGAAATTTGGGAACACCACAAAGCTACTATTTTTGTGGGCTCAATTCTTTGGCGCAATTTACACCAGGGTTAATTTAAGCGTTGTTTTGCTTTTTGCGACCCCAAAAACCGTTTTTTTCAACGCCAAAATATATAAATTTTTCCTGTAGCCAATTACAACAAATTTAAATTACAACTGTATCTCTTGTTGTGTGGCGTAGAAAACACGCTATTTGCGAAACACGCTACAAAGCTACTATTTTGGGGGCCTCAATTCTGTTGCTGTCAATTACTCCAGGGTTAATTAACGTTGTTTTGCTGTTGTGCTGACAAAAATAAACCGTCTTTTTCTCAAACGCCAAAATATATAAATTTTTCCAGTAGCCTATTCACAAGCAAAGGTTAATTACAACTGTAACTCTGTTGTGTGGCGTAGAAAACACGTCAATTTGTAACATGCTACAAAGCTTCTAATTTTGTGGGGCTCAATCTTTTTCACAATTTACATCCAGGTTAATAAAGCTTGTATTGCTGAGTGCTGACAAAAATAAACCGTCTTTTTTTCAACGCCAAAATATATAAATTTTTCCTGTATCCTATTCATCCGAAGTTTAATTAAGCCCTGTTTGTTCTTTTACATTTAGTAAAAACACACATTTGTTTATTTAAACGACACATACAGAGTAAATTTTTCCCCTGGCCATTTGTGGAGCGCAATTTATATCCAAGTTTTTTACGCCAAACTTTTTACTTGCGTTCATTTGGAGAGTCAAAAAACAGGGTGTATATTTATCCATATACAGATATCAATGCATCAAACAGGTGTCCTGTCTACATTTTAGAACAAACAGTATGTCAGACAGAGAGGTGGCAGGCTCTGCAACCTGCGAGTGCAGTGGCACAACATTCCTTGAATAGCCCAGGGTCGCAGCACAGCAAATGTAACTCGCAGCAGTCACTCGTGAGCCACAACTGCCGCTGTCATCTAGTCCGGCTGTGTGATTTCTTTTCACAACCCAAGGGTATCTTGATTGGTTGACAAGGACATCCTCTACCTCCCATATGACAACTGACAACCCCAGCCAGAAGTCGGTGGGAACCTCAGACAAACAACCCTTAGTTGGCATGGCGCCCGTGAGCTGGACAGCGGCCCTCACCTGTCCTCAGCCAGTCTCTGTCCCCATCCGGTTCCCTCAGCCGAGATCTACTATGCTGGTTCTTGGCTCCAGCGCCAGTCTATTATTTTGGGGTTTTGTTTTTTCTTTCTTTTATTTTTTTTTTTTTTTTTTTTTGTTTTTTTTTTTTATTATCTTTTCTTTTTTTTTTTTCTATATAGCTAGTGATGAACAATTTGAGGAGGCAGGTTCAGCTGCTATTGCAGCAAGAATGGGCCATATCAGCCTGCTTCTGAAGTAGCGGCGGCAAAGTAAGATGTGAGAGTGGCATGGGATGTTCATGTTGTGAGAGGTCATAGCCGCCATACCAAGACCGTGATGAGGACAGCAGGACGATAAACACAAATAGATATGATGTAGCCGACCGCAGAACTTGAGGAGCTGTGAGGCAAGGCTTCATCATCGTTCCGGATAAAAGGGCGTCCAGCTTGCGCGTCAGGCAGCACGCAGCCAAGCAAGTGGGTCGTGTGGCCGTGGGAATCAGCAGGATAGCAGCAGATGTGAGGTAGGCAGCCACGGCTCCACAGGGTAAAAAAACCCGCTTCGCAGGTCCAAGAAAGTAGCAGCACAGGGCTCAGGCGAGGCAGCGGCGCAGTAAGTCACTCATGCGGAGCGTGGCGTAAAATCCAATAACTCACGGTGTGGCAGTTCTTTGTGCTAAGACACCGGAGGAGCCGAATATGGTATAGGTAAATCTTAGGCAGAAAGTGAAGCTGGCCAGGGAGCTAACGTTGGCACCACAGCCCTGCGTCTACACCATGCAGCGACACCATCCGGTGGCCGTGTTAGAAACGTGTCTCTGACTGTGGTGGTCCATCCTGCCGCCGCAGCAACAGCAGCAGCAGCAGCAGCCGCCCAGTTCTGCACGCATGCCATTGCACGCCAGTCAAGGCTCCACACCTCTCTGCAAATGAGCTGTTTCCTCTTTGACAACATCTCCCGGTCCAGAAGCTCCCTAGCTCCTCGCTCCACATTGGCACCAGCAGTCGTTCAGCAGTGCGATTGCAAAAGAGACAACAGTATGCTCCACCCTCCTAAAGATGCAGCAGCAGCTGACCTATGCTCCCTGTCCCAAATTGTAGGTACTCGCAGTCAACCCTTTCCAAAATGGTGCCTCTGCATCCGTTCAGAGAACTAATGGCTTGTGCCGAGCCGAAATGGAGAGTTTCCAAGCCGTCATTTATTTTTTTTTTTTCCCCCCCCCAAAAAGAGCAGTACCCTAGCACATCATAAATAATTAGAACAGAAGGTGGGATCAGTCTTGAGGCTTATATCGTTTGTTTCCAAGAGTGCATGGCAGCCGGGAACATCTGGAAGCTGTAACACGGTCAGGGCCAGTACATGTCCTTTAACGTCCCACTGGGTGAATGTGCTTCCAGCCCAGGCACAACACAACTTGACAGGAGACGCCGCTTTCTCCATCCACGTTGTCAAACAACTGCTGCAACCCTGCGCCAATGTTCTCCCCCCCCCCCCCCCCCCCGCCTCCTCCTCCTCACCACCCCACCATCTCAGCCAACCACAGAGTACTTGCTCCATCAAACACATGCGTGTAGATGCACAGCCGCGGTGTCACGCAGATTCTTACAACCTGCTTGCCTCGGCGAACGAATCCACACAGGGGAGGAACTGCTCCTCGTCCATGCAGCACGAAATCGATATGTGGCTTTCCTCCGCGCCAACTGCAAATCGGCAAACCATGGTGACGGACAATTGGAGGAACATGGTGTCCGCAGCTGCACCGAGATGGATGGTCCATGCGCCCTGCATGGCGCACGTGGTTTTCAATCTGGTTTGAAAAAGGTTCCTATAGTCTTCCCACCGAACTTCAAACATTCTGAAAATGGGCCAGGATAACTGTGCAAATATGCACTATATCCCATTCGTACAAAAGCCAGGAACACCCTCCTCCGAGAGTGCAGCGCAGAACGTCCTCCCCAACAAACTACTCTGATATGCGATGTCTTCTCCACCCGGTTGTAATTCCAGCCTGCACATGTTGGACCGACTGTATAAAACAGTATAAAGAGAAAGGCCATTACGATTTTTTGATGATCCAGGCAGACAGAAGTACTCCCCTGTGTAACTTTGATGTCAGCCAGTGGCAGCCATGCGTGACCACCTGCCATTTGTTGAGAGCCATTCGAGGAGGCCGACTTATTTGTCAGTCGCCAGGACCCTACGGACTTGAATAACGTCATTCCACTGCTTCATGTCCAGGAACAGATGCTAAAAATCTCTGTCTGGACAGGGACTGGGACGTGGCCAACTACAGTCCGTGCCACATGAGTCCGTGGGGACTGAAATGGAGGAGGAGTGAGGAGGACGATTGGAGCAGAAGCTTTGCTGGTGAAATGAGTGGATATTTCTACCCCCAGGTGACAAGAGAAAGGATCAGGAGCAGCTTGGAGAGGTGGATGTGAGATGAAGGAAGATGGGCCGATGACACCCCCAAGCACCTGGCAGTATATCAGTGGAAAGAGGAGGCAATGGAGCCCCTGGGAGTCACTTGTGCAGATGGCCCGCAGCATGCTATTTGACCTGCCTAGTGACAGCCGAATAGTCAGCATCCGGCCAGAGAGATGACTTCTGGCTCTCCACCCAATTGACCCGCTCACCGTCCCAAAATGGGAGCCTTTTTATTCCCACTTATTGAGAGGGAAGACAAACTCGTGGATACTATACGGGAAATCCTCCGTAATCAGTTGGCCCGCTGCCTATGTGCGGCATCGTCCCTCCTCTGACAGGTTCTGACCTAGGGGTTCCTCAGCGCGTCACGTACTACTGCCAACGCTGCTGGGGGAAAGAGGGGGGTAGGAGCAGTACCCAGCTCCATCAGTAGTAACTAAGTCTGAGTCACTGATGGCAGCTTCCTCACCCGCCTAGTGAGGAGGGCAGTCGCCAGCAGCAGCAGCAGGACCCTGAGCAGTCCCCCCTGAACCCAACAGTTGTGGCCTACCTTGGAACAGCACTCAGCCACCGCAGTTAGAAGATCCGCTGGTACTACAGGGCAGCCAAACTTGGATGTGTGGCCTGCAACTTGCCGATTGCAGTGGAAAGACTGTCCTGCCCAGGCCATAGTGTGAGCATCAGAGCGGGTGTTCATTGCGGCGGGGGCATCGTCATACCACCCCCAGGAGAACCCGCTTGTCCACCGGGAAATGTGAACGACTGCTTTGTCAAGATGAATCAGCATGGATCGGCCAGATTTCCACACACCAATTCTTTAGGTGTCAGTCTGGATTCAAACTACCTGCCTTTAGCCACATTCTGAGGCCGCCACCTCACCTGATGTCCACACATCTGCTGCCAGTTTCTCCATCTGCCTACCACCATCATTACCAGGAACAGTATTTTTCTCCACCCCCCTCAACTTTCTTGTCAATGTGCCAACTACTTCCATGACCTCATGCTGCTGCTGCTGTTGCAGTTCCGTGACATCCACACTGTTGTCAATTGTGCCCACTGTCTGACCTCCATGCTGCTGCTGTGGCTGCTGCCATGTCCTCCACCACTGTTGTCATGTGTCCGGCCTGACCTCATGCTGCTGCCAGCCGTCGACCTCGCACTCAGTCATTGTGCACCTCTATGGCTTCCTCCTGTTTGCTTCGCCACCTCCAAAATGTGATTGTGCCACTGCCTGACTCTCATACTGCTGCTGTGCCTTACTCCACACTGTGTGATTGTGCCACTCTTGGCCTAATACTGTTTGCCACCTCCATAATGTCATTTTGCCACGTGCCCTACCTCTATGCTCTGCTGTGGCCTCCACACTGTGTGGATTGAGGCGACTCTGTGGCCTAATACTGTTTTGCCACTCCAGAAGTCATGTGCCACTCTGCCTGACCTCATGCTGCTGCTGCCCTGTGACTCCTCCTCTCTTAGTTCATTGTGCCTTTCTGTGGCTTCCTCCTTTTTGCACCTTCAGAATGTCATTGTGCCACTGCCTGACCTCATGAACTGCTGCCAGCCGTGACCTCCGAGCTCTCAGGAATCATGTGCCACTCTGTGGCTTCCTCCGTGTTTTGCCACCCTCCAGAATGTCATTGTGCCACTGCCTACACCTAATGCTAGCTACTGGCTGCCGGCCCGCACCTCCACACTCTGTCACTAATGTTGCCCAACTGAGCTCTCACTTGCTTTTATTTTTTTTCCAGCTTTTGGCTGGCATGACTTACATCAGCTACATTCCTGCTTCAGTTTGTTTGGTCATTTGCCCTCTTAAGTGCCCAAGGAATTTTATAGTTAAGACGATATTCTACTAAAAGCGGCGAGGCAGTCATCTGCGTGTCATACAAAAACACAACATTGTATGAAGACCAAACAAGCTCCCACAGGCCAGATTTAAGCATGGCACAAACGTTCTACAAGCACCCTGCATTTCCTCTCTGCAGCCTGGAAATAGAGCTGCTATTCTTAACGCGATTCGTTGCCGAAGTAAATTCGGAACGAAACAAATTTTGTCGGAAAATTCGTCGAAGAGACCGAATCGAATTTTTGAGAAATTCGCCCATCTCTAAATATGGACCATATGCGACCTGTTTTAATAACCCTTATATACATCAAGAGTTTTGCCATTGGAATTTTTTTTCTTCTACAGTGTTCAGCGTACAGGATAAATTATGGTATATTTTAATAGACTGTACTTTTATAGATGCTAAATGGCAAAAGGGGGAGGCGGGGGGTTGAAATTATTATTTAAAAAAAAATGTTCTTTACTTTACATGTATACTTGTACCGAGCTTTACCAAACGTTACCACACAAGTTTGCATCCAGAACACCCTGTGCGTCCATTAAGATCAACTCACCATAACTTACAAAAATAGCTATTGCATGTTTAAGTTTTCCTCAGATGTGTTTCGTCCATCTAATAAGGACTTACCAATGGGGTATAGTAATCATCTTATGTACTAGTTAAAGCCCCAATAGCTGTGTTACTACATTACATGACATTGATACTATATGTTTCAAGAGTTATAAATAGATATAGATGAATACTAGTGCATCTCAAAAAATTAGAATATCATTGAAAATTAATGGGTTCTTCAGGATCTTTTTATTTTTTATAGGGCTCACAAATGTATTATATTAAACCTTGCAATTCATACTGTAATGAGTCTATACAATATATGGGGTTCTCTATTTTTATTAAATTATTGATATCAATTAGCTTTTCAGTGATATTCTAATTTTTTTTTTGAGATGCACTAGTACATAGTACCTGGTTTCCAATGGTTTCAAGGACAGACAGGTATGCCTAGCAAGTGTATCTCCCAAATAGCTGTGATGTACCGCTCCAGATGGGTAGGTATTCCAAGCATATATGAGAGTGTGGGAAGG
Source organism: Phyllomedusa bahiana (assembly GCA_025379985.1). Taxonomy (NCBI): domain Eukaryota; kingdom Metazoa; phylum Chordata; class Amphibia; order Anura; family Hylidae; genus Phyllomedusa; species Phyllomedusa bahiana. Next base: position 24,957 of record JAODAL010044524.1, on the reverse strand, counting down.
AATATATGCAGGAGTTCAATCTCTCCTCCTGCTATTCCACCAATAATCTCGCCACCTCTTACAAACTGCTGCTAGACTGCCCTATATCCCTCAGAAAGATATATGATCCATTTCCCTATTCCATATAAGAGCAAAAATCAACTCTAATATTTACCATTCGTTGTAAACTCATTTGTACAGGTCTCGGATCTGATCGGCATCTCTAAAATCTAACTGCAAATGCACCGGGTTTCGCTTTCTCATGTGCAGAGCTGGTTCATCCCATTATTGAGATTCAATGGCTCAATCGTGCATGTGCCGGATGTTTTTCGCCACTTCGTAAGTGTACAGTACCTTTTAGGCCAATAGGGGCTGCGATACTACATACTTAGAAGCAACTAAACGGAAGGACCTATAGATGAATGACATGAAGAATCCTCTCATGTTATATATCCAAATATCTACTGACAGCTCTATTAGGAGGAGTAATATGTACATAACATAGAAAAAGGTTACGACATAGATATCCCATGTGGGAGTGGAAAGTCACATTTGAATCCCAAAAAATCAAATGTAATATACAAAACAAACAGTGATCTTGTGACAAAGGACCTTATTCCTCAGACAAATTATAAACTCGAATGGAGATAGCCTCCAAAGAGTATACATATTGTAGACAAAATGTAGACATTACAATTTGGGTAGCTATAGGAAACAAGGATGCCATCTCATTTAAGCCATGTGGGTACAGGGAGTTCAGTCTATATATCCATTTAGATACTCTTTGTAATATAGGTTTGTCCCAGTCCCCTCCTCGGACCAGTGGTCTTATAATATTGATACCACTAAATTATATTAGTTCATGTCTTCTATTGTGCTTCTCATGCATATGTCTCAAGATCGAGGTATCCACCTGTTGTTTAATGTCCCCTACATCGTCTCCCACGTGTCTCCGAAATTCCCTTTGTGTTTTGCCAACATAATTAAGTGGGCAGGGGCATGTTGTTACATATATTACACCTACTGATCGACAGTTGATAAACTCATTAATGATAAAATACTGACCAGTAGTGATTCCCATAAATTCCTTAGCGTTCACAATGTATTGGCAGAATTTGCAGGACCCCCATTTGTCTACCCAACCAAGTCTCACTTCTACTTGGTGCTACAAAATGACTTGTGACAAGGCAATCTACAAGACTCCTTCCTTTCTGATATGTGATTTGGGAAGTGGCCAGCAAAATCTCTCTTAAGTCATTATTCTGATGTAGAATCCCCCAGTGACAATTAGGCTATGTTCACACGGCTTATTTTGGGAAGGATTTCGTTCCGTATATCGTGCCATACTGCGCGAAATACAGCTGAAATCCGTCCCAGTCACTATGGTAATCCACAGTTCTCATAGAGAACTAAAGATTCTGTCTCCTCTCCCCGCTCGCGAAATACAGCAGCGGGGAGAAAGTGACATGTCAATTATCCCGGTGGTATACGCGCCGTGGATAATGAATGTCTATGGGGCCGGCGAGCTGACCACGCCCCCCTCCCCGCTGCACGGCACACGGAGTAATTGCGGGCGAAATCCATCCCCGCAATTACGCCATGGATAAGCCGTGTGAACATAGCCTTACAGTGCGTTACGTATCTAGACCTGAATTACAGACTGTCTTATAGACCATTCATAAGTCTGCAGGCTTCATAGCTGAGATCTTCTAGCCTAGAGTTAGTTGTTATGATTTGCAACAAGAAATCTTCAGTAATCTGATGTTGAAAAAACTATTATTCCCCATATATTGTAAGGGCTTAGTTAAGTAGTTATTTTGGTGACTAATTCTTGACTTCTTTCAGTGAAAACAAGTTAAATTTTGATTACAGCTCTGAGCTATGTTGTACATCACAATCAAGAAATGTATGTAATATACTGATTAAACCAGGTAGTTCAATAGTTTTAGAAATTACAAAGGAGTTGTAAACTTGTGTTTAAAAAAAGTGAAAATAATGTTAGGCTCACTACAAAGTTAATAGTATATTGTGCCTGAATGTTAAGTTGAAGTGCTTTCTTCCTAAAGATTTACTGATGTTGGAATATTGAAAATGTAACAATTAATTTTTTTTTCCTAATGCAAGTAATAATGATTTTATGATTGTGTTATTGTTAAGGTCAATACAACATTGATGTGTCATCAGTGGAGCTACATTCTAAATTGTTCAACATTTATTTGTAAAGCTGATCACACATAAGGTCACATAGTCCCAGTTTAATAAGCATTCAAATATTTGATGTTATTAACACAGAGAAGGAAAAATAAAATTATAATAAATATACCCTGTGCTGTATAATGTATATCTTTGTAAAAAAAAAAATGCTATACAGTAGTGATAAACGTGTAGCAAAGCGTAACTTGGGGCCAAATGTATGAAACTGTTTAGGTCTAAAACTCACTCTTTTGCCCATAGTAACCTATGGGCAAAATACTGGGTTTTAGACCTAAACAGTTTCATACATGTGGCCCTTGATGTTTAACACATTGTAATGTGGTACCTGTGGCACAGAACATTATCTCAACTTCTTCAATGCTTTCCAATGGTTTCTGAGGTAAGATATCTAGCCATGTTAAGTTATTTATGCCAATCTTTGGTACATCCATAGCTTTCACTAAAAGATTTTTTAGAAGTAGATAGAGCTGATTTTATTAAAATATAGGAATAAAGACAATGGGGAGATTTATTGTACAGAGTAATTTAAAGAGCAGAGGGCATGCATTATAAAAAGAAGTGCTGCCTAGTAGAGTTAGAATATGCAAAATATTTAGTTAAGATTTGCATCATTTTTACATAAATTATTATACAAATGCAATATATTTTTTCTGACCTCTTTACTAGAAGCCCTGATATAACGTTACTTTAGAATCAAAATCTTTCTGTGGTACTCAATCTCATATGAAAATATATGTCTTTTTATGATATGTACCATATAGCTGAATATTTTGCATCATATATAGAGTAAGAAACAAACAATTAGTGCAAACTTGTCAGGTAAATAATGCTACCCTGTGGTGAGAGCAGGACATTCTAAAGGGAGAAAAGCTGAGCTCTGTAATATACAGGGGGTTGAAAAAGTATTCAAACCCTTTGAACTTTTCCTTATTTTTAAACTTTACAGCCACAAACCTAAATGTATTATGTTGAAATGTTATGTGACAGAGCATCATAAAGTAGCAAGTATTTGTGATGTGTAAAGAATTTAATGTGTTTTTCCAAATTTTTGCAAATTAAAAAATGGAAAAGTGTCATGTGCATATGTATTCAGCCCCCTGTATTATAATACCCTAAATACAATCCATTGACCAATTGCCTTTCAAAGTAACCTAAGTAATAAATACAGTACATAATACATTCTCAATATAACTACAGCTGTTTTGTGAATACCTCAGAGGCTTGTTAGGGAACATTAGTGAACAAACAGCATCATGAAAACCAAGGAACAGAACAGACAGCTCAAGGATAAAGTTGTGTAAAAGTGTATTGCAGGGTTAGGTTTAAAAAAAATAAAAAATAGCCCTAGCTCTGAACATCTCGTGGAGCATGGTTCAAATTATCATTCGTAAATGGAAGGAGTATGGCAAAACTGCTAACCAACCAAGACATGGCTGTCCATCTTAACTGACAGCCCAGACAAGGAGAACACTAGTTAGAAAAGCAGCCAAGAAGTCCAGGCTCACTCTGAAGAAGCTGCAGACAGGAGAGTCTGTCCACAGGACAACTATTAGTCGCGTATTACACAAATCTGTCCATCATAGAAGAGTGGCAATAAGGGCGCTATTTTTTTAAAGCAAATAATAAGAAATTTTAATCAAATCTATATAGGGGACACATCAAGCATGTGGAATAAGGTGCTCGGGTCAGATGAGACCAAAATTGAACTTTGTGGCCTAAGCGATCAACATTATGTGTGGAAGAAAGTCAATACTGAAAATCCTCCTGAACAAACCAACCCCACTGTGAAACATGGTAGTAGCATCATCATGCCGTGGGCATGTTTTGCTTCAACAGGAACTTTGAAGCTGATCAGAGTTGATGGGAAGATGGATGGCACTAAATAAAAGCTAATTCTGGAGGAAACCTGTTAGAGGCTGCACAAGACTTGACACTGGGGCTTAGGTTCATTTCCCAGCAGGACAATGACCCTAAACATATAACCAAAGCTACAATGGAAGGGTTTATATCAAAGCATATTCATGTGTTAAAATGGCCCAGTCAAAGTCTAGACATGCTCTAAATCCTATTGAGAATCTGTGGCAGGACTTGCAAATTGATAATCACAAATGTTTGCCAAACAATCTGAGCAAACATTTTCTATTTCTTAAATCTATGTTGAAGCACCATTTTCTGCGACTGATAACTTTTTTTTTTCTTTCATCTATGGACCTGATTGAGGGTAATTGTTTTTTTGCGGGCTGAAGTGTTTTTCTTTATGTTACCATTTGGGGATAGATGTAACTTCCTGATCACATGTTATTCCAATTTTTAAGAGATGTAAATGACCAAAAACCGCACAATTTTGGTGTTTGGAATTTGTTTTCTTCTATCCTGTTCAGCGTATGGGATACATGATGTTATATTTTAATAGATTAGACTTTTATTGGACATGGCAATACCAATTATGTGTACATTTTTTATTGTTTGTAAAATGGCAAAAGGGGTGTGTTTTAAACTTAATATTTTGTGTTTATATTTACACTTTTAAACTTTTTTTTTTAACATAAACCCAAAGTCCATTTAGGGTACTTGACCATTAGTGGGCACGATCATTATTATAAACAATCCAGAATTGTGTTCAAAGATGGCAGTTCTATCACTATCTGTCACAAGGCTGTCAATCACAGTGAATAACAGTGCAGAGCACCATTTCTAATTTATTTAGAAGCCACAGCCACAATCGTTGTGGCATCTCAAGGGTTAAACAGCAGGGAAAAGAGCTGGCTCCATTCCCTGCTGTTCTTGGTGGCTGTCAGCTGCTATCAGCCTCCAATGTAGCAATACATAAGACCATCTCGACTCCACGACTTACCCATACATCCTATGTAAGTAAGGGGTTAAAATACATTTAAGTTTGTGACTGTAATGTTTAAAAATGAGGAAAATTGAAAAGCGTAGGAATAGCTTTTGAACTCAAGTTTACATGATTTGAAGCATGGTTTTTAAACAAGATGCAGAGTAGATCCTAGAAGAGAAAGTAAAAGTCTTTACACACTCTAATAACGGAAAATCTGTCAATCTCTGCATTTGGTAGAAAAAAGCTTTAAATTTCTCTTAAGGAGTTCTATGAATATTTTCTCTGATTTTTACTAAAAAAAAAACTTTTTCAACTCATATAAACTTATTGTTTTGAATGTCCCTGCGACCCACACTGTGGGTGCACTCATCTCAATGTTGCTTCTGTGGGTGGCGCCTCCTAGCACGGCAGCTCTGTAAAATTGAAAAGGCCAGTGCACCAGTGATGGGTCAGCGCCCGGTGAGGACCATATTTAACCCTGCCTCTTCCTTAACTCCCTTACTAGATAAAAGTGCATTGTGCCTTGAGAGATAGTGTTCCTTAATCTGTGTTCTGATATTCCGTGTACCGTAACCGTTGCCTCTGTCCCTCAACCATGAACCTTTACTGCCTATCCTGACCTTCTTGCCTGTCCTTGACTACGAGCTTGCCTGACGATTTTGTACCCTGCTGCACCCTGGCTTCCACCGCAAGCATTGCGGACCTTACCACCATTGTGGCCCAGCAGTTCCAGCAGATCACGCAACAGGCGCAGCAGCTCATCCAGCTTACCACCATGATGCAGCAGTTTCTCACCATTCAGCAGCAGGAGCCGTCTCCCTTGACTCCCTCTGTGTCAGTGGCTCCCACTGTGTCAATCAAGGCAAAACTGCATCTTTCTATGCCAACAAAGTTTGCTGGAGATCTTAAGGTCTGCAGGGGGTTCATCACTCAATGCTCCCTGCACGTGGAACTTATGGCCAGTCAGTTCCATACCAAAAGGTCCAAAGTGGCTTTCATGGTCAGTCTTCTCTCCAGAAAGACCCTGGCTTGGGTTACTCGTCTTTGGAACAGAGATGATCCAGTCACGGCTAACCTCTCTATGTTCCTGAATGAATTCCGCAGTGTCTTCAAGGAACCAACCTGCGCATCTTCTGCTGAGACAACTCTATTGAACCTGTGTAGGTGAATGCACAGTACAGTTCCCCACCCTGGTCTCAGAATTGTCCTGGAATGATGCAGAAGAGCCATGTTCAAGAAGGGTCTCTTCAGTCAGATAAAGGTTGTGTTATCCACTCAAGACATTCTGTCCTCCCTGAGTGAGCTTATCCACCTGGCCACTGGTATTGACATGCACTTTTCGGAGAGACAAGATGAGCTTCATCAGGAGCACAACCGGTCAGGTCACATCATCTATCCCATCTTGCTCTGGTATTTCAAAGGCCACCAATGCCACTCTGTCTGCCAGCCAATGAAGAGGCCATGGAAGTGGACAGAGCCCACCTAACTCCGCAAGAATTGTCTCGATGATGTGAGGAGAACCTGTGCCTCTACTGTGTCAGCCCTGAACATTACCGTAAGAGTTGTCCGCACCATCCACAGTATCCGGGAAACACATGCACCTAGGCCATGTCTGACTACACCAGTACAGATCACGATCAGTGCTTGAGTCTAGCTCCAAGCTATCGCTTTCCTGGATTCGGGATCAACCGGGAATTTCATGGATGCTTCCCTGGTGGCGAAGTATCACCTCCCGGAGGTTCGATTAGACAAGCCGCTGGTTATTTCGCCAGTTAGTGGTGAAATTCTTAGTGATTAAATTCAGTTTTGTACTGAACTGGTGTTCCTTCGTGTGGGGGAATTATATAAAGAGAAGATCGCATTCTTCGTGTTACCCCATTCTTCCTCAGCAATTCTTCTGTGTCTCCCATGGCTGCAGCACCACACCCCTAAGCTTAACTGTTTCATGCATTGGGGACAAGACTGCCAGTCTCACTGCTTAGTTGCACCCCGCTAGTGCACTCCACTTCTCCACTGATGCATCTCAAGTCCCTGCCGGGGCTACCTTCTCAGTATCAGGACTTTGTGGATGTCTTCCCCGAGAAGCAAGCCGAGACCCTTTCCCCTAATCGTCCACATAATTGCCCTATAAACTTTCTGCCCAGTACTAGCCCTCCCCAGGGTAGGGTCTACCCTTTGTCTGTAGCAGAGACTGAGGCCATGTCTACCTACATACAAGAAAATCCCCAGAAGGGGTTTATCCGGAAGTCTACTTCTCCCCTTGGTGCTGGGTTCTACTACGTGGAAAAGAAAAATAGTTCACTTTACGCCCTTGCATTGATTACTATGGCCCAACAAAATAACCGTAAAAAACTTTTTCCATTACCATTGATAACCAAGCTCTTTGACCGTCTATGGGGGACCAGGATATTTACTAAATTGGACTTGCGGTGGGCTTATTATCTTATTCGGATCTGTGATGGTGATGAGTGGAAAAAGGCCTTCAACACTTGAGATGGGCACTTCGAGTATCTGGTAATGCTCTTCAGTCTGTACAATGTCCCGGTGTTTTGTAAATTACATATTCAGAGACCTCCTGTATTCTTGTGTTGTCATTCACCTGGATGTCATCCAGGTTTTCTCGGTCAAACCGGAGTCCCTTCGGATCCATGTGCATCAGGTACTGAGGCATCTATGTAATAATCACCTCTGTGCCAAGCTGGAGAAGTGCCTCTTCCACCAGACCAGTCTTCCATTTCTCGGGTATATCATCTTGGACAAGTTTCTGCCGATATGGACCCCACAAAGTTGTCTGACGTCCTGCAGTGACAGGGACCTTGGTCTCTGGGCCATACAGCATTTCTTGGGTTTTGCCAATTAACGGCAATTCATCTAACATTTCTCGACGGTGATGGCACCGATGGTGGCATTCACAAAGAAGAGCGGCAACCTGAAGCTAAGGCCACCAGCGACTGAAGAAGCCTTCACTAAGTTAAAGTCGGCATTTGCATCTTCCCCCATTCTATCCTCACCAGATACTGAGAAGCCTTTCTTTCTAGAAGTTGATCTCTCCTCCATTGGGGCTGTGGCGGTCCTCACACAACAGGTCCTAAGGGCAAGACTCTCACGTGTGGATTCTTTTCCAAGACATTTTCTCCTGCAGAAAGAAATTACACCATCAAACTGGCCTTGGATGAGTGGCGCCACCTCCTGCAGGGAGCTTGTTACCCAGTCAATATGTATACCAACCACAAGAACCTCCTATACCTCCAGATGGCCCAATGTTTAAGTCCATGCCAAGCCAGGTGGTACCTCTTCTTCTCCTGGTTCGATTTCTTAATCCATTTCCATCCTGCTGAGAAGAACATCAAGGCCAATGCCCTTTCCGAGCCTCTGACATTATTGAAGAAGAGGCGGCTCCTCGGCACATCGTGCCCCCAGAATGGCTGATTTCCACAGCTCCTATTGAACTCTGTGTCCCTCCTGGTAAGACTTATGTGCGCCCTGAGTTCTGGAATAGGATTCTAAGATGGGGACATTGCTCCCTGATGGCCGAGCAGCTCAGTGCACAAATATCTTATTTATTGTCTTGTTTTTATTGGTGGCCAGATCTTGTTAAAGATACCAAAGAATTTGTGGAATCTTGCACCACTTGTGCCCGCAACAAGATGCTTCGCCACTAACCGGCTAGTCTGTTGCAACCGCTGCCTATTCCCAATAGTCCATGGACTTGCGTAGCAATGGACTTCATCACCAATCAAATGTTGCACTTTGTCCCTCTGCTAGGTTTACCCTCTGCTCCACACCTCGCCAGCCTTATTTTCCAGCACATCTTCTGTTTGTATGGACTCCCCCAGCATACTGTCTTGCACTGGGTGGTCCAATTTTTGGCGAGGTTCTGGCGCGCCCTTCCCAGTCACAGGTGAAGTTGGACTTTTCCTCGGCCTATCATCCGCAGACGAATTGTCAAGTAGAAAGAGTCAACCAGGTCCTAGACAACTACCTGTGCCACTTTGTCTCGGCATATCAAGCCAAGCCGACTGGTCCAGCTTACTGCTATGGATGGAGTTCTCGTACCACTCTTTGGATTTGGAGGCTGCCAGCACATCCCCCTTCTATATTGTCTATGGACAGCACCCCCACCTGCCACTCCCTCTGTCTTCGTCATCCGGAGTTTCTGTGGTGAATGACTTGATCCGGGATCTGAAATTCCGTTTACCATACCTGTTGCTTCCATCCCTCGACCATGAACCTTTGCTGCCTCTCCTGACCTTCTTGCCTGTCTCCAGCTACGAACTTCCCTGATAATTCTTGTACCTTATGCACCTGGCTGTACACTCTCAAGCAAGTCACGTGAGGGGTAGTGACCTGGTAGCCTCCCACAACAGCAAGCCCAACCTGCCTTCTGTTGGGCTCTGGTGAATACTGGGACCTACTCAACTCTCTGACGTGGCTTATACCACTGCTTGCGGTGGTTCAGAGAATCCACTAGTCCAGCCATTACACTTAGGTATCACGGAGCTCAGCTTTTCTCCCTCTATCATATCCTGCTGTCAGTTGGGGTAGAAAAACCACCTGACAGGTTAATTTGAAGTGCTTGGAGCCTAGGGCTAAATTTTAAGCAGTGTTTTCCCTTCTGCCTTATAGTGGGTTTGCTAACATTAAACATATCTTCTCTATCCACACATTAGACAACTAATTTAAACAACCTTCAACTTTCTACTTTGCCAACTGGTCCACCCTCCCCCATCTCTCATCTCAGCAGATGACTTCACTGCTTATTTCTTAAACAAGATCCACCTCAATAGAGAACACTTCACCCTATTTGACCCAATGTCATCCCATCTCATCCTAGACCTTAGTGCTGTTACTATCCCAGCCTTCAACCTATTGTTAACCACTGCCCTATTCCCCTCCTTCTTTAAAACTGCTACCATCACACCCATCCTTAAGAAACCATCTCTTGACCCATCCTCTCTGTCCAACTATCACCCCATCTCATTACTTTCATTTGCTTCAACACTTCTCAAACAGCACGTCTATCTCAAACTGTCCTCCCATCTGTCATCCAACTCTCTTCTTGACCCTCTGCAATCTTGTTTCCGATTCCATCACTCTACCAAAACTGCCCTAAGAAAAGTCCCTAATGACCTATTAAATGCTCACATGAAACTATCTGTGCTTCCTTACTAATACTAGTAAATATGCTTCAACAATGTTCAACAAATCCCCTTATGCTACAAATCCTATATTCCATGGTTTCATTAACTTAGACACTTTTCCTGAATCTCCTCATACCTCACTGATCAGGACAGTCTGCCATCTTTCACCTCTCCTGTTGACATCTCTTGTTGGTGGTCACTCAGGGGCAAGTCTGGATCTCCTCCAATCTTCTCTATTCACACTCAAACCTGGAGTACTGCTATTAGCATACACATGGCTTTCATTGGAACTTGTATGGCTGATGATAGTGTTGTGCGATTATTATCGACATAAGTTGAATTCGGTCAGAGCGGGTTTTTTATGTTGATCGGTTTTTTCGATCACGCGATAATTTAGGTGAAAACTGCGCATAATCTATTTATATCGTCGCCATTTTCAGGCTTCACTGTCATTTTGGCGGACAGCAAATCAGTTTACAGATATAGAGCATGGGGGACTGGGTTGTGAGTAGTCATGACTGGATGTGTAGGTTGCGATTGCTGCAAAATAATCACATGACCTCGTTCTACATAGAAACCGCCCTTCCTGTTCATGAGCAGTGTGTGTCTGTGTCTCATAGAGCAGGTCGTGTGCTTGGTCTCTCTCAAAACTGCTCAGCGAATTGTTCTACTTGTTCTACACAGGACATCTTATGCTTTTTGCTGTGATACTTTAGGAACTTGGGTAGATTAGAGATTTGCAGATTTTTAGTTACTTTGCTGAGAATTTAAGGTAGCATCTAGCGCTGTATAGCCGCGGGGGAGTGGGAGGGGAGGGCTGCGGTGAACACAGACAGGGAAAAGGGACCAGGTCTTTAAAGGAGAGTGGGATTTTGTGCAGCCCAGTCTGTGTTTTAGAGTTTAGAAAATGCATTGCAATGGGTGTTTCTTAACACTTTTTCTCAGTTTTTTGGTGAAATATAACTTGTATGTTGTGCTGCCTTCACTTAATTTTTAATACAGCAATTTTGTAGGCTGGTGTATTTGGAAAGGTGCAAATCCTTCTTTTATGATGTATACATTTCGATAGGTTGTTTTTTTCACTTTGGCAGGGCCAGCTTTGTGCATAGAGCCATCCTTGCACTTAAATTGTATACAGCAATTTTAGTATTCTACCCACCGCTGGTGTATTTGATTATGGTGCCAAAAAAAAATACCTTTTATTATCCTTATAACATTTTCATAGGTGTTTTTTTTCACTTTGGCGCAGGCCAGGCTTGTTCATAGATCCACCTTGCCACTTAATTTGAAATAGCATTTTGTCATCACGCAGGTGTATTTGATAGGTGCAAAAAAATTCCTTTTATTATACGTTAAAACATTTCAGATAGGTGTTTTTTTTCACTTTGGCGCAGGCCATGCTTTGTCATTAGGGAGCCACCTTGCACTTTTAAATTTGATTACAGCAATTTTGTTGTCACCGCTTGTTTATTTGATAGGTGCAAAACTGCCACTTTTTTTTCAGTAACATTTTCCCACCCAGGGGGGGGGGGGGAATAGCTGTCTTTTTTCAATTTGGCCGCAGGCAGCTTTGTTCATAGTGCACTTGCAATTTAAATTTGAATACAGAATTTTTTAGTCACCGTTAGGGTGTCTTGATAGGTGCAAAACTCCACTTTTTATTATCTGTATACATTTTCAGATAGGTGTTTTTTTTCCACTTTGGAGCAGGCAAGCTTTGTTCATTAGATCCACATTGACACTTAAATTGAATACTGCATTTTTGTCGGCTCACAGCAGGTGTATTTGAGTAGGTGGCAAAAAATACCTTTTATTATCCGAAATAGTTTGTATAAATAGGCTGTATGGCTAGTGGTGAGGCCCTAGTTTTTTCTAATAGCACGTTTGTACGACAATTCTGCTAGAAAAAAATTTTCTTGCATTGTTCTCATTGTCATTGCTTGCCAAAAACACCCCATTTCTCATCCGTTCCCCCCCCACGTCGTAACTTCTGAATAGTTTTAATTGGGCAATGTTGAATCTCAGTTTGGCGCTGAAAAGCCACTTGTATGATATTTTGTGGAAAACTATCAATTCTTGTCCTATTGGAATTTGTAAATCCTGGGACGAAGGTTGGTACACTGTTGATTTTTGTTTTACGGTTCTTCCATCACACCGCACGACACAGGTATTCGCAAGAAACATTTCAGTTTCTAATCTAGTTGCTGTAGGAAATTAGAGGGATTTAAGAAATAGCTGTGATTTGTTTTTTTTTTACCGTCTTTTAATAAGAGACTTTCCAAAACTCTTCCATACCTTCTCACATTTTTATCTTTTTCTGAACATGGAGCGAAATGCAGGTGGTAACGCGAGCAAGAGGGGTGGTTAGGACATGGAGTAGAGGTACAGAGAAGGTGCGCCTTCCAGTGCTGGCGACAACACGCAAAGCCGAGGTGGATCGTTCGGTTGCAGGAACGTCAGGCCTGTCATAGTTGGGTCAGGGCCCTGTGAATCTCAGTAACGAACAGCGTCGCCAATCTGTTCTTCAGTGGTTAATGCAACTGCATCCCAGCTGTCTTACCTCCTCGTCCTCTCAGTCACCGGGCCAACAATGTTGTCATCTGGAATCGTCAGCTTCCACCCCCAATCCAACATGAAGCGAACGGCCAGCTCAAATGTCTCAACTCGTGTATCACACTGTGGATAATCCATATTATGAAGACCTCTTTGATGGACAAAATGCGGTTGGGTGTCGGAAGCATGTTATAGATATAAAGAGCCAAGGAGGTGATTATGTCTGCTCTGACGCACCAGTTTTTTTGTTTTTTTTTTTAAAAAAAACTGAATGCTATCAGTGGGGAGGAGATGGAAGCCGGTCAATCGGCAAAAATCCTCGGCAGTCGGCAACGCCTTTGCAGTGCCTCTTGCTTGTAGCCCACAAGCTCCTTGGATGAGATGGTCAGGGAGACCAAGTCATTCTGTGGTGATGATGATGTTGAGACCATTGAGGATTCAACGTGGTCTTTTAGCAGTATTTGCTTTGCGAGCGGCTTCATAACCTGACGGGAGGAAGACGACTGGGTAGTGTCAGTGACAGGTCCCGCCTCAAAAAGGGAGTGGGCGGTCGACAGAAGTCCACTGAGATTATTCGCCAGCCACGGTCAGCGGGAAAAACCAGCTCCGCGCTTATCGCGCCGTTCAAAAAGGTCAGGAGGAAACTCTCAGATGGCATCTTTGGAGCCAAACGCTGTTCACCCAGCGATGTCATATTGCCAGCCGTTCCGTAACGCATCAGTAGAGGCCAAGTATCTTACGGTGTATACACCTATCCAACTTGTCTAGTCACATGCAAGCGAATGCATGAGTTGAATGGAAGGCCAACCCTTGGCGAAAAAAGGCCTCACACGATGCCGGGCTTCCAAACCACTGTCACAGGCCTCTGTCTCCCGCCTCCTCCCTCTCCGCCACCACCAAGCGTTCCTCAGCTGCCCATGTCGCTCAGAGTCATGATCAGGGATCAGCCTCTGCTTAAGGCCTCCACGTTCATCCGAGTAACACAAGCACCTCCAGAGACCCATTTCATACCCAATACTCCTTCCCGCGAGTTTGACGACCTGCATGACTTACAGTGGCCAGTCTAGCAGCCAGCCCTGCTGTCTTTCCAGGATTGGGGAGCAGAAGGAAATACTTGTAGCCCAAACCATAACAAATCCAAAGATGAATGTCGGACATTGCGAGGCTTTTGGCCTTGGTAATGGTGGACACAGGATGGGTTCCGCCACGTCATGGCCCTTGCCATGACACAATTTACCAGATGCCGCAGAAAGTCATTTCTTTGCCGATAAAGCCGGTTCCCTGCCCTGGCCAGCCACGTCGTCATCTAATAATTTCAAGCGGCATTGTCTGCATACTGTGTCAGGAAAAGTCCATCTGACCACCGGACCACATGGACTAGTAAAGCAGGGACAGGCCGATATATCTCTGTGACTGCTCAAGGGTGTGAGGGTGGATGTCTATGGTGGTGACGGTGGCTCTCTGGGCTAGGAGCTACCGCTAATCAAATAAGCAGGGTTTCTCATGGTCTATGATGGCATAACATGCCCAGAGAAACCTGGCCGTGTTGAAATTTATCTGTCTTGGAGACCATCCACAAACAGGTCAGGAGATGTGGACGGCTCTCCGCAACGAGACCGAATTTAGGAGCTGGCCTGGGTGACCAGACCTTGTGTGCATGGCATGGGGTGGCGCTGTGTGCGGTTAACGGGCGAATCTGTGGGAGCCTTAAAAGTGGTTCTAGGCTGGAGCAATTCCCTGGCCTTGCACTTGTCATGAACCTCGTCGTCCAGAAATTCTAAAAACGTTCGGGTCGGGAAGGCCTGCTGAGGAAGGCTCGGGGTCTGAGTTCGCATTCCGCCGTCGCAACCACTGCTTCGTCCCGAATGGACTGCGTTGCTGCGTCTGCTCGGGCCTCCCCGTCTAACCGTTCTCTTTGTTGATGTGGCAACACGATGGTAAATTCCAACCCTCCACTTGCTCTAGACGACTTGTGGCAGCAGCGCAATGCCATTACGCAGTACGATAGTGACACATGGCCTGACAAGCTGACGGTTACGGACCTAGGGGGTTGAGCCACAGAGAGTGGAGTGCAGGTGAACGAGCTCTGCTCCATCCCTTGCCGAGTTTTGAGAGAAGCAACAAAATGGTCAGTGCGGACATTGCCTGTCAGCATGGTGCATTGTTCGGTGATCTTAGTTCTGGAACGATCGTTGGACACTCTGTAACAACAGGTCCCGTCAGCGACGGGAGGAGACAGACACAGATGCAGGACTAAGAGCTTTCACTCCGTTCGAATCCACAAGGCCGACAGTTTCACAATTTGTTACGGTTTCATTAGGCAGTGGTTTCGGGGGCCTACAAGGGATTGTGCAAGGCGGCGATTCCAGCGCTAAGGGTGGCTTCATCTGCGGCAAGTTCAGGGCTGTGTTGAAGCTGTGCAGGAGGAAGCGGAGGAGGAGCTATTCCTGGGACACACGATGTTTACCGACGTCCCTGAATTGGAAAGAGGTTGGCACGAATTTGAGGGTGGAGGTGGAAGATTGAGGATGATCAGTTTGTAGTGCCCCTATGACAGAAGCTTGGGAAATCAAGGCTCCATCTCCTCATTGGAGTGCTTGGATGCTCCATTTCCTCCAACTTGATCCTCGCATTTGGCCATTCAAAATGAACAACAGTTACAGGGTGGCCACCCTCTGGATCCCGGATACAAAAACAAAAATCAGCACTTCCTTTCCACCCACCCATATAGAGAGTAAAATGCAGGAAATGGAGAGACCTTGCTGATTGATCAACTGGTGACATTGTTTCGTCTGCTTCACGTTCTTCAAATGTCACAGTGGAACACGTCAGCGACTTGTCAGCAGTAGGTGCCAAGTATTTGTGCTTGAGCGATTACTGTTGGCCTTTCGACAACAGTCGTGGTCGGATAGTCGACCATCATCGACAAGATAGTCGGATCGGTCGATGGCTTAGATTATGATCGATGACCTTAAAGTCTATGGCCGAGTGCAACAAACACCTTCATTCTTACACACCAAACAGGGACTGTAGAAGCTGGAATTAATTCAAAACAGTCAAATGGATACGTGCTACATCTTAGCAACACACTTAGGTTATAAAAGGCCACAGAAAAAAAAATCACACACCTTCACTATCATGTCTTGCACAACAGCATGACACTTAATCTTGCATGACCCACAAATTAAAAAGTGCAGAAGGCAGTATGTTTTGAATACCATCATTTTAATTGAACTGGACAATGAATATCCCTGTCCTGTACCACAGTTTGAACCAATTAAAACTGTTGCTGACCCAAAGATTTAAAAGTGCAGGGAAATGGAGTCTTTAAACCACCATTTTAGTTTTCACTGGACATTGGACCATACTGTACTGGGCCACATCATGACAACCCAACCTGCATGACCCCAACATTTAAAAAGTGCCGGAAAAAGAAGGTCTTTCAACACACCATTTTAGTTTCACTGGACTATTGATTTAACTGTCCTGGGCCATCAGACCATGAGCCAACACTGCATGACCCCCACATTTAAAAAGTGCGGAAAAAGGAGTCTTTTCAACCACATTTTAGTTTCACTGGACATTGACTATACCTGTCCTGGGCACAGCTTGAAGCGCCAAACATGCATTGACCCACTTTTAAAATGTGACGATAATTGGTGTCTGTATACCAACCATTTTGAGTTTAAATGGAATTGACCTATACCTGTCTGGGCAACAGCATGTGACCCAAACTGCTGACCACAGGTAAAAAGTGCCGGAAAAAGGAGTCTTTCACACTACATTTTTGTTTCACTGGTCATTGACATTATTCCGTCATGGACCCGCTGTGATGACCATTAAAACTGGTCTGTCAACAAAATTAAAAAGCTGCCGGGGAAAAGGAGTCTTTGAGACCACCATTTTAGTTTCACTGGAACATTGTCTATTAACTGTCCTGGGCCACAGCATGAGCCCCAAAACCTGCATGACCCAGATTAAAAAGTGCCTGGAAAAAAGTCTTTCAAACACAATTTTAGTTTCTACTGACATATTCTGTCCCTGTACTGGGTAGCGTTGCCCCTCCGTATGAGTGCGGAACCAAATTGAGCTTCTCTTGGGGAAAATACTGTGGTTAACGCTTCTGTTCACCCAGGTGCCCTTTTTTCTTGCATGCTTTTTCTCATTTTACTCAAGTGCAGTGGAAATTGCATCTGTTCTTTGTTCTCTGTCCGTGTTTCCATACTCCATTTCATCCTGAATAACATACATCTGGTCAGTTTTCCTGTACATCCCTTGTACAAATTCAGAGGAATTTTTTTACAGCTATTTTGTTTATGGCAAGTTTTTTTGTAGTTTAATTCTAGTAAACACATTTGTATAATAGGTGGAATCCCACCATGTCTTTATTTCCTCTTTTTTTAATTGTATTAAATGGGTTGTCTCAATACAGGGTTTGATAGCTAGTTTAAAGATCTTGCAAAAACAAGTCATTTTGCAATATGTGTCATTAACTGTGTCTTCCTATTACCTGTTTCTGACAGCACCATAACCTTGAGCCACTCTTGACAATTGTTAGAAAACAATGTCTGTTAGAAACAACATTTTTTTTATTAGGACCTGTAGTATAGGCGCATTTCAAAGCATAATGCCACCAAAATTCAAAGCATGACCCTTGGCCACTTTGGACTAATTGGGCATGAACAAATTTCTTTGTTTAGAAACAACATGTTTTTTTTTAATAGGACCAGTTGTATGTTGCTATTTTTCAAATACAGCATGACCCAAAAAATTATAAACAATTGGACTTACAGCCACTGTTAAAAAATTGTGAGGGAGAATGCATACTTAGAAGCCACATTTATGTTCAAAGGACCATGTTTATTGCTGTTCTCACAGCTAAATGACCCCCCAAAAAATGTTAAATATGACTGCTCAGCCCATATTAAAGATTGTGAGGAGAAATGCCATTAAAAGCTCAATTTCTATTTCCATAGGACCATAATTATAGCTGTGTCTCACAGCAACATGACCTAAAAACCATTGAAATGCGGGAAAACTTCTCTTAAGATAAAGTGAGTAAATGGAAACGGTGTTGTCTAAACACTTACTAGTCTTTTACAGTCTCCCCACAAAGCAAAACCAGCAAAATGAACTGTTGGGAAAAGGTATAAAAAATGTGCAGTAGTAAGAAATGTTCATTTTAAAAAACATTTTTTCAAAGAGGACCATCTTCTGTTTGAAGAGGAATGTGTAGTAGACCGGCAACTATCGGTGGACATCGGCAATTGGGCACACAACTTCATCAGAGATCCATGCTGATTCATGTTGATGTAGTCAAAAGATTCCACATTATCTGTGGAAAGCCGGAAAGCGTTTGTCTGTAATACTCCTCCAGCTGTTGTGCTGAAGGTTCCCGATAAGATATGACGCTGGTGCGGGGCAGGGACAACCCTCTATGCGTGACGTGCCAGCACGGGCCATTCGTCCATTTTGGATACCAGAGTCTATTGGGTCCGGGAACAACATACAGAAAATCATCGGTGTTGAGTCGAGATAGTCATGCACCATGTATTAATGCTGATCTCTGTGTGTTGGATGTGTGCCTGATTGCATGCGTTGGATGAGGTGGTAAACAAAGTTTGCACAGGGTCATCCATTAGGCTCTATGCCACTTGCATGCTGCTGCCGCTTCAAATACTCTTGGCACCTATAATGCTGTCACGTCGTGATGTCTGTTCACCGTGACATTTGGGGAACGTGTTGCTGAAGCAGACGCAACAGATGTCTCCAGTTGATCCAATCAGCAGGTCTCCATTTCCTGAATTTTACTCTTTTTTGGATGGGTGGAAGAAAGTGCTGCTGTGTTTTTTTTTGTACCGGGGATCCAGGTGGGTGGCCACCCAGTAACTGTCGTTGTCTCATTTTGATGGCCTTATGCGGGATCATTGTGGGAGGAAATTGGAGCATCCAAGACCTCAATGTGAGTGATGGAGCCTTGATCTTCCCAAGCATATGGTCCAAGGGACGGCACTCGCAATCTGATCTTCTCATCTTCCTCCTCCGCTCAATTCGCGCCCAACACTCTTTCCAAGGCAAGGGACGTACGGCTAAACATTGGTGTCTAGGAAGTACCTTCCTCCTCCTCCTCCTCCTCCTCCGCCTCCTCCAGGCACAGCTTCAACACTGCACTGACTTGCTTTCCTGAGATGATGCACACTGAAGCCGCATGCGCCACCTTGCACTAGCCCTGGTCCCCGAACCACTGCCTATGAAGAACGATGAAATTGTCGTAACTGTCGGTCCTTGTGGATTTGACGGAGGAGAAAGGCTCGTGGTCAGCATTCTGTGTCCTGTCTCATCCTCCGTCGCTGGCGGGAACTGTTGTTTCAGAGAGTGTCAAACGATCGTTCCAGATCTAGATCACCCCACAATGCTCCATGCTGACAAAGGGCATTGTCAGCAATGGACATTTAGGTGGCTTCTTCAAAATACTGGCATAGGTGGTGCCACAGAGCTCTTTCACTGCCTCCACTCTCGGTGGATCAACACCACGAGCGTCGCAACCGCAGCTTGTCTGGGCCATGTGTCAACTTCGTACATGAGTAATGGCATTGCGCTGCTGCCACAATCGCTGGAGCATGTGGAGGGTGGAATTCCAGCGTGTTGCCTAGGTCAAACATTGAGATCGGTTGAAGGGGTGGCCGAGCTGACGCTGCAACGCTGCAGGCGGGAAGACAGCAGCGGTAGCGGAACGGCGGAAAGTGCGTACTTAGACTTCGAGCCTTCCCCTCAGCAGGCAGTCCCGGACCAGGGGTTGTTTTAGAAATTTCTGGTTCGACAAGTTCATTGACATGGGCCAGGGAAGGGATGTGCTCCAGCCTTCCAGATCTTATGGCGCCGGCCAGCTGATTTCGCCCGTTATCGCAACCACCTGGCCTGGCAAAAGGTCTTGGTACCCAGCCAGCGCTCGGTCTCGTTGCGAGAGAGCCGTCCAAGGATCCTGACCTGTGTGTGGGACGGTTCTCCATGACTGGATTAATTTCAACTCGGCCTGGTTTCATCTGGGCACGTGATGCCACCAGAGGACCTTGGCGAGGTATAACGCTGCACCATCCTGCGGTTTTGAAGTTTTCAAGAGAGTGCGCCGAGCCTGAGAGCCACCGTCACCCCCAGGGTCAATCCACCCAGTCTAACCAGTGAGCTTTTCACAGAGATAGTAGCGGCCAATGGCCGTGCTTACTAGTCCATGTGGTCGGTGGTCGATGGACATTTTTCGGCCCAGATGCAGACAACGCGCTTGAAATTTTAGATGACACTTGGCTGGACAGGGCTTGGGAAGGCTTTTTAGACAAAGAAATGCTGCTGGGCATCCTGTATTGGGGGCAGGCCAAGGTCCATGATCGTGGCGGAAACCCATCTGTGTCCACACAGAACGGAAAGGCAACATGTCCAAGGCCAAAGCCTGGCAATGACGACCTTCAGGCTTTTGGCTTTGGGGATGGTTTGGGTTAAAGTGTTTCTTCTGCTCCCAAACCTGGAAGACAGAAGGCTGGCTGCTCTAGACGGGCCGCTGTACAGCTATGCCTGCGGTGTGCAGGTCGTCAAACTGCGGAAGGAGTAAGGGTAGGATGGGTCTATGGTGGTGCTGGTGGTCTCGGGCGACAGGTGGAGGCTGTCGCGGTGGCTGATCCATGATAATGACTTGAGAGACATGGGCAGCTGAGGAAACGCTGTTGTGGCGGAGGAGGCGGAGACGCAGTGGGTGTGACAGTGGTTGGAGGGGGCCCGGCGTCGGTTATGGCCTTTTTTGGCCAAGTGTTGTCCTGCCATTTCTACTCTTGCTTTCGCTGCATGTGACTAGACTTGTGGTGGTGGATATCCACCCTAGGTTCTTGCCTGTCTACTTTTGCGTTGACGGCAAAGGCGGCTGAGGATAATCGCTGGGTTGATTCAGTAGGTTTGGTACAAAGAAGGCTAGGTTGTGTTGTCCTGGACCTTTTTGATCGGCGATAAGCGAGGAGCCGGGGTTTGCGCTGTCCGTGGTGGCGGAATCATTTCAGCGGGTTACTTCGGCGTCTCTCCCTCTCCCCTTTTTGAGGCGGAAACCCGTTACTGACACTACACCCAATCGTCTTCCTCACCTCGGCTGTGTTGTAGCGCTAGCATAGATAAATTCTGCTGAATAAGACCTCGTTGGATCCGCTATGTCGTTCTTATTCATCATACAATCACCTGGGGGATCTTTATGCTTCCAGAGATGCTGGGCTAATAGCATGGGGGAATGACTTGGCGTTGCACGATACGCCAGGGAGTTGGGCCGTTATGACCGGCTTACGGCGCCTCCTCTGATGGCTTGCTGTATCTGGGGTAAGAGCTGAGTTTTCTTCCCTCTTTGGCTACTTGTTTCTTGGTAAAGGACTTCGGTAAACTTCCGCAGTGGGGCTGCCCTATGTGGTACATGCTGATTTAAGGGTTTTGCCAATGGGGTGGGTTCTCGTGTTGTCTTTGGTGCTGCTTCATGTTGGCACGGATGTAGGTGATGCTGAGATGTCGACATTTGTGGCCGTGACTGGATGAGGACGAGGAGGTAAGACTGCTGGATGCTTGTGCAAAACCAATATGAAGGGACAGTTTGGCTGCGCTGTTCAGTTTACTGAGATTCACTGGGTCCTGACCAGCGATGACAGCCTGATGGTTCCTGCATCTGATTTGATCCGCTGGGCATGCGTTTTGTCACCAGCACTGGAGGAGGACTTCTTCTCGTACCCTATAACTCCATGTCTACCCCCCTCTTTGATCGCTTACCACCTTGAATTTCGCTACATGTTCAGAAATATACAAATTGAGTAGGTATGGAAGAGTTTTGGAATGTCTCTTATAAAAGAACGCAAATCACAGCTTATTCTCAATCCCTCTAATCAAATCAAAATTGGTGTATTCCAAATTTAACTGCAAAGTAGATCTATCAACAAAGAAGGCTCGACCAAAGTGAAAAAAACACGTATCTGAAATGTATTCGGATAATAAAAGGTATTTTTTGGCACCTATCTCATTCACCTGTGGTGATAAAAAATTGCTGTATTCCACATTTAAGATGGAAGGTGCACTCAATTACAAAGCTGTAGTGCACCAAAGGCCAAAAACACGTATCTGTAATTGTTTTTTTCGGATAATAAAGGTATTTTTTGGCTCCTATCATTCCACCTGTGGTAATACACAATTGCTGGATTCCAAAATTTAACTGCAGGTGGCTCTATCAACAAATCGGGACTGGCAAAGTGCAAAAAAAACAACGGTATCTGTAATGATTCAGATAATAAAAGGTATTTTTGGCACCGTTCAATTCTCGTGTGGTGACTACAAATTGCTGTATTCAAATTTAACTGCAAAGTAGATCTATCATAAAGCTGCCCCCGCCAAAGTGAAAAAACACGGTATATGAAATGTATTGGATAATAAAAGGTATTTTTGGCTCCTATCAATTCACCTGTTGGTTGACTACAAAATAAAATGCCTGTATTCATTTTAACTGCAAAGTAGATCTATCAATAAAGCTGGCCTCCGCCAAAGTGAAAAAACACGTATCTGAAATGAATTCGGATAATAAAAAAAGGTATTTTTGGCACTATCAATTCACCTGTGGTGACTAAAAATGCGAGTATTCACAATTTAAGTGCAAGGTGCCTCACAATGATCAAAGCTGTAGTGCACCAAGTCAAAAAACACGTATCTGTTATGTATTGGGATAATAAAAGGTATTTTTTGGGAACCTTCTTTCACCTGTGGTAACTACACAATTGCTGGATTCAAATTTTAACTGCAAGGTGGCTCTATCAACAAATTGGGACTGGGCAAAAGTGCAAAAAACACGTATCTGTAATGTATTCAGATGAATAAAAGTGTATTTTTGGCGCCACCTATCAATTCACCTGTGGTAGACTTACAAAATTGCTTGATATTCAAAAATTTAACTGCAATAAGTAAGATCTGTCCACAAAGAGGGGCCTGCGCCAAAAAGTGAAAAAACACCCATATCTGAAATATATTCGGGATAATAAAAGGTATTTTTTGGCAACCTATCAATGCACCTGTGGTGACTATAAATTGCAGTATTCACATGTAAGTGCTAAGGTGCATCAATGACAAAGCTGTTGTGCGCCAATGTAAAAAAAAAACACGTATCTGAAATTATTTTCGGAATATTACAAGGTTTTTTGGAACTATCAAACTGTGCTGTCTTGCTGTATTCTTATTTTAGTACAAGGTGGATTTTCATCAAAAGTGCGAATGGGCAAAATTGAAAATGAGTCAACTATCTGAAATGTATTGTGATCATAAAAGTGGAGTTGTGCACCTAACTAAGAGACCGGCAGTTTACTTAGAAAAGATGTGTAATCATATTAGTTCAGGCCTCGCCCAATATCAGGATGTATTTCATAGAAAACTGTTATTAATAAAGCTATTGCAATGTCTACACTAAGTCTTGGTGAACTTTATCCAGTTATTCTTTATAGTGCTTTGTTATTCGTATATTTACACAATGTTATTTTTTGCTTCCCTCTAGAATTCTCCTTGTGTGACTATAATATTTGATGGATTACTAAGTTAGTGCAAGGTGTATATATCAACAAAAGTGGAATGGGCAATATTTAAAATGAACACCTTTCTGAATTGTACACTGGACAATATAAAGTGGAGTTTTGATCTACAAAGAGACCTGCAGTTACTAGAAAAGATGTCTATCATTTAAGATCAGGTGCCCAATTCCAGGAAATATTTCAATTAGATATACTGTTAATAATAAAGCTATTGCTATGCTACACTAAGTCTTGGTGAACGTTTATCCAGTATTTCTTTATATAGCTTGTCTGTGTTCGCCAGCGGGGCCCCCTCTCCCGCTCCCCCCGTGACTTTACTGGCAGTTGAGGCTCTTTAAAAATTCTTACCTAAACTATATAAATATTCCAATTCTTATCCTAACATAGATGTCAAGGATCACAGCTAATAGTAGTGGTTTCTTGTGAAGAATATAATAATTTCGCTGAGTCTGTGTGGCACATGAAGAGTGACGTCCTTATGCTCTGAGGACGATGAGAGTCACTGAGGCGGAACTGGAAACGCTTTTCTATGTAAAAACCGGGTCATGTGATTTTTCCAGCCTAATCGCATACACTATACTATCCCATGTCATGACAGTCGCACACACAATCTCGCCCTGCTTTCTATCTGGTAATATGATTTGCTGGCAGCCCCAATTTTACAGGAAGCGCGAAAAAGGCTGCCGATCTTATAGAGATGCACAGATTTTACTAAATTATCGCATGATCTAAAATTTGATCACCATAATAACATGTGCGTTTCACTTTGTCGTTTATAATCGCTCAATACACTAAATAAAAGTTTTTTTTTGGCACATATCATTTCTCCTGTGGATAAACTACACAATTGCTTGATTCACAATTTTAACTGCTCAAGGTCGGCTCTTTCAAACAATCTAGACTGGGCAAAAGTTCATAAAAACAATATCTGTAATGTATTCGGATAATAAAAGGTATTTTTTGGCACCTCATCAATCACCTGTTGGTGACTACAAATTGCTGTATTCAAATTTAACTGCAAAGTAGATATAGAACAAAGCGGGGACTGCCGCCAAAGTGAAAAAAACACGTTTCTGTAATGTATTCGGTATATAAAGGTTTTTTTGGGCTCACTTTCATTTCACTTGTGTCATCGTCACGCCGGACGTAGAATGGATCCACTGGAGCCCGCTAGCGATGGTGTAGCCCCGCAAGGGAACGGAATCTAAGTAGGTCCCGGTTTTCACCAGAGCCTCGCCGCAAAGCGGGATGACTTGCTGCCGGCGGGGGGGGGGGGTGGGGGAGGTCTACCAGGTCGTTAACCCTTGACGGTGACTCGTCTGCGGTGGCTCGCCATCAGAATAGTCGTGGTGCAGAATCGTCAGGACAGGCTCGTAGTCGGGGACAGGCAGAAGGTCAGGGCAGGCGGCACCAGGTTCGTGGTTGTGGAAAGGCGGTAGGAGGGCAGGCGGGCAGGTGCGTAGGTCGAGGAACCGGAAGCTCAATGGTACGGTACACGGTTTTAGTCGAACAAGGCTTGTAACGCTTTTTTCTATAGGCTGAAATGGCACTAAGATCCGGCAACAGACCAGGAAGGGGCAGGCTTAATTAAGGGCAGTGACCGGCAATAGCCAATTAACGGTGCCTGGCTTTAAATTCTCGTAGTGCCGGC